>LOJH01028224.1:0-17805 GCA_001685095.1 Ellobius talpinus
ACACTCCTAACCTCCCACACCCTTGACCAGGTCAGCCAGTGCTGGTCAGTGCAGCCTGCCTCGCCCACTGCCTTCCTGGCTAGCTGGGGTGTCCTCAAACGAGGTGGTGCGTGTGTGGACTCCTGGGGCTGTGGAGATGTGTCAGCCAAGCCATGCAACACGTCCAGGAGCCTGGTTCCCAGCTGCATCACACCATGGATTGAAGGAAGCATCTTTCTAGTATGTGCTATTCCCACCAAGCTTCTCCGATTCCATCCTGCTCACTCCTACCACCCCCAATAGAAATGATGGTTTCCGCTAGCAGGGGCGATGGGGGATCCACCAGCAACATTGGAGTCTGCTCCACAGGCCCTGTAGAGAGTTCATTCCTGCATGAAGAAACTAAGACATGGAAACATGGCCATGGGCTGACCAGATGGCCCAGTGCCAAGTCTGATGATCCAAGTTTCAAACACAGAACTCACAAGGTTGAGGGAGAGAACCAACTTCCACAAGTTGTCCTCTGACCTCCACATGTGACCTTGACACGCACAAACCCATGTACATACACATAGACAAATAAGTAAGTGTAACTTTTCTTAAAAAGAAAACATGGCCATATGAGCCAACCTATCAAGCAATGTGGTTTCCAGAACCTTCTTCCTGGAATAAGACTATAAAGAGGAGCCATTCCAAAGGGTTCCTAGATATCAAAAAGCCTCTTGCAAAACAATATTTTGATGAGCTAAGTGTGTGAATTAAAAATAGATGAAGCTGACTTCCTATAAAATAAATAGGACTTAATATCCAGGGAAAAACTCCTCACACACTGGGTCTGGGGGCTGGTGGAGTCTCTGGAACTCCACCTCACTCACAGAAGGCTTCTGACAGCAGGACTGTGTGTCACATGCTGGCACTCTCCTGAGTGTGTCCCATCTTAATGCATTGATCCCCACAGCCCTCAGGCAGGAAAGTGTTAGCATTCACCCCATTTTACAGAGGAGGAAACTGAGGCATGGAGCAGCATGGTGACTTGACCCTCGTTATGCCTGATTAGCGTCATAGCCAGGCTCAGAGATTCTGATCCATTGTCACAGATGGGATCAGACGGTGGCATCCCTTCTGTGACCACTGTGATGGTTAGCTCTGTCACTTTGATATTACTTATTGGCCTGTGGGCGGCACCACTCTCTAGGCAGAAGTCTTGACTGGTGTAAGGATGAAGAGACCCGGCTGCACACAAGCAAGTGAGCATGTGTGCAAATTTAGTTCCTTCTGCTCTTGACTGTGGATGTAGCCAGCTGTCTGAGGTTCTAGCCTTGACTTCCCCACAATGTTAGACCATAACCTGGAACAGCAAGTTGAAACAAGCCTGTCTTTCCTAAGTAGCTTTTTGTTAGGTTACATTGTTGCCCAAACAGAAATGAAACTCCCTGGATCGTGGGAGAGCCACTGGGTTCTGTCTCTGTTCCATTCAAGACTGGTTCTCCTGGGGGTGGGGAGGGCAGCTCCCCTCTGACATCTTGGGTGACAGGGCCGAAAGTGTGAGATGAGGAGGAGGATCACTGACACCCGGGCTCCTTTATGGGGCGCCAGAACTAAGGATGCCCAACAGGCACGTTACTCTCACGTCCTTCCTGTCCACCCAAACATGACTGCAACCCACAGCGGGGGCTCCGTGCAGTGCTTCTGTGTGCCACCAGGTAGGCGACAAAGTGGATGCTAAGTGCAGGAGGGGCCGTCAGGAGTGGTGTTATCTGTTTTTCCCAGCTGTGCTCCTGGTGCCTACTAATAACCTCCATGGATCATCCTGCTTGGCTCAGAAAACCTCCTGACTGGCATTAAAAATGGGCCTCTTTCCTGCCCATGGCTGGGTGCCCCTACAGCCCACGTGGGATGCCTGTGGTTAGCATGCTGCTTCTGTAATTAGGGCTCTGAGGATGGCAAAGGGCCCACCTTGGGTCCCCAAGAGTGATGGCAGTTCAGAGAAAGCACCCACCTGGGTTTGCACTGATTAATGGCAGGCCCCATTAATAGCCCTGCTTAACACAGGAGTTTGTCAAGATTAAGTAATTGCCTTAAACAAAAACTGTATTATCTTTTAAGGGCCTGGTGAAGGATGGCTGGTGCTGGGAAATGGGGTGATGGATGTCTGCAACTCTGTCCACCACCCACCCTCCCTCGTTTGCATAAATTATCACACAGCCCTTGATTTGGGTGAGAAGTCCTGGACAGATGCTTTAGTGTGGGGACAAGATGGCCAAGTTCAGATCTGGTGGCCACTAGGCGACTCCAACCACATGAAGGTGTTCTATGCCTCTGGGATGCACCAAGTCTCCTTGGAAGAGGTGACCTGACCCCCCCCCAAGGAAGTGAAACTTGGGATAGAACATGAGACGTGGAAACCACCGCACAGGCAAAGTGCAGGAACACAGTGACGCAGGACCACCGGCCCTGTATGTAGCTAGCAGGCTCAACATACAGTTTGGAATACTGTCATACATGAGAAAAAGCTCTCACAGACTCAGAAACTTCATAGGAACACATCAGAAGAAATGGAAAGAGGCTCGTGAGACCCCTCCCCTGTGGGAATCTACAGGCAGCGAACAGGTGATGGGGGAGGGATAGACATTTTCTTGTCTTGAAGCTGCTGGTGAGCAGCGCACACTTTTGACATGACCCCTCATCCTAGCTCCTTTAAACAACCCTATGAGGCCACCGAAAAGAAAGGGGAAAAAATCATGAACCTAGAAGAGGGATTATTGGGAATAGGAAAGGGATCAGTGGGAGTGAGGGGAGCCAAGGGATAGTAATGGAAAGTGAACATGATCAAAACACATGTACATGCATGAAACTACCCTAATGAACTCATTATTACATGTGATTGATACCTGCTAAGGAAAATGCTAAGGAAGAATGCGTACAAAGGCTTGTGAGGGACCAGCTGTAGCCAAGGCTATGGGCACAGCTGGTGGCCCAGGATGAACAAAGATGCTCCTCTTGTCAACAGGGTTTGCAGGTGAAGCATGGACCATCTAGTCTCCAACCCGCCCGAGTGCAGGGTTCCTGTCTGAGCTTCTACATTCCTAGTACTTGCTACAAGTTCCCCCCAGGGCAATTCTTTAGAGCCAGCTGCATCAGTGACAGGGACACAGGATGTGGGGATGGAGCTAACACAGCAGGACTGACCAGGGAGAGAGGCAAATAGAGGCAAGAGCTGGACTTAGAAGGAGGGGGGACGACAACAGAGGCCCCAGATGGAAGACCTTACAGGTCATCTGTAAGTGTTCTGGGAACACTACTCAGGTAGCGCATTTGGGGTAAGACCATGCCCTCCCAACGGCAGTCAAAAGGCAGAGGGTATATTTGTTTCTAAGAAGGACTGACAATGACCCACACTGCCATCTTTGGCTTCTGGTAGCTTAGGGAACGCCCTGCTAAGAACTTTAGCTCTTCCCATAGGCTACAGAGAACACACCCAAAGTGTTTCTGGGGCCATTAACATGCTTTCCAGGCAGAGGAGGGTGGCTCTCCTGCATATGGCTTCTCCCCTGGTCTGCCTACTGGTCATATACATGCCAGGTGGGTGATATTTCCCTCTTCCTTTCTGAGCAAAATATGATTCCCAAACCAAGCCACCCACGTAAGTTTCTCCAGGCAGAGACACCAGAAGAGCTAGGAGCTGTTCCCATAACAGCGATTTCTTCCAAACCATAGCTCCAGAGCAGATGCCTGTGTGGCCTGTTAGTGGAAGCTGGGACCATGCCTGAAGGAGCCATCCCTCCTAGGAAGGGTACACGATGCCCTTTCCCTCCTCCTAGATGGACAGGGCCCCTACTCCAGCACGAGCCTTTGCGTGTGGGGGAAGCACAGGCTCTGAAAACAGTGTTGACACACACACAGCAAGGGCTGCACAAGGTGTCCCCTGTGGCTGCTGGCCAGAGGTACTGTGGAGCGCTTGCTCTCTTCTCCGTCAGTCTACACACGGCCTCCATGCTCTGAATGCTATTGGGCAGCCCCTGTGTGTGTGCCTGCTCCATGCCACCCAAGCCAAGGGACAGGTGACAGAAAGCTCTGCTGGCCCCAGCACAACACAGGACAGATCAGTCACTGGCATACAGGGTCCTGTATGGAAACAGTGGAGTGTCACCCATACCACACTTCACGAGGACAGCCTTCTAGCTGTTCCCTGACCTCTCACCAAGAATGTGACGGACAATGGATAAGGATGAAGGCAGCACCGATCACACACGCACTGTTCACATGCA
Organism: Ellobius talpinus; assembly: GCA_001685095.1. Classification (NCBI taxonomy): domain Eukaryota; kingdom Metazoa; phylum Chordata; class Mammalia; order Rodentia; family Cricetidae; genus Ellobius; species Ellobius talpinus. The sequence goes on from LOJH01028224.1 coordinate 4,248, forward strand.
TCCTCTCAGTGAGCATCTACTGAACAACAGTGACAAATCAATCTCAGGTGCTTCTGCCAACACATGATAGCCCTTCACGCCACCTGGGGTCCCCTGATTTCTGTCACCACTCCTGTTTTACAGATGAGGACTAAGTTACTCACATCACAGTCTCTCTGAATCCCAGGAATTCCCTGGCAGCCCCTGGGACCAGCAGTGAAGTCACACAAAGATAGCAATGTAACATAACAGTATCCATGCCTTACTTGGCTGTCAACATACCTGCCCCTCTCCTAAGCCAAGCTGGTAAGGTGGAGGATACCCAAGGCACAGTCCCATTTGAACTGCTGGGATGCTGTACAGGGAATGCAGCCACAAGCTGCTGTGGGTTCTGCCCCCTTCTCCTTGTGCTCCTTCGCAGGAACTGAGAATCCTTTTTACATCCCCTTGCCACACACCCTCGGGAGCCCCAGGCTGGCAGAAATGACTGCTAATACTCCCAGGCACATTTACTGAAAGCTTTGGACACAGAGGCTATTTTTATGGGATAAGCACCCCAGCGTCCATATCAGCTGGCAAGTTTCATTGCTCACATTTCAGCCCTGCAAAAAGCCTTTTTCAATCACTGCTGAGGAAAACGATAAACTTTAATGGCCCAGAGAAGCCTGAGGCTCTCTGTCCTTCCCGCCTCCTGGCCCAGGCAGCAGGCCTCCCTCCTCCACTCTCCCCGCTGGGCCAGAGGGAGGCATGGTATACCTTTCTTCTCAACCTCATGACAGCTTCAAGTTTGGGTGGAAGGCCCTGAAAGCACAAGGCTACCAGGGAACTAACAAACAGCAGTCCCCAGCTCAACTCTAGCTGCAGAAACCAAGGCGCTATTCTCTGTGTGGGTGGACACGTGTGTGTGTGTATGTGTGTGTGTACTTATATATGCAGGTATGTGTGTAGAGGCAGAGACTAACATTGAATATCTTCATCAATCACTCTCCACCTTATTTTTTAGTGTTTTTTACATTTATTTATTTATGAGCGTATGAGTTTATGCAGGTTATATGGGCGCACTGGCCAGTTAGTTTTATGTCAACTTGACACAAGCTGGAATCATTTGTAAAGAGGGCACCTCCAATGAGAAAATGCCCCCACCAGACTGGCCTGTGGGCAAGCCTGTGATACGTTTTCTTGATTGATGATTGTTGTGGGAGGGCCCAGCTCACTGTGGATGGTAGGATCCCTGGGCAGGTGGTCCCGGGTACAATAAGAAAGCAGGCTGAGCAAGTCATGAGGAGAAAGCCAATAAGCTATGATCCTCCATGACCTCTGCACCAGCTCCTGCCTCTAGGCTCCTCTTCTGTGGAGTGTCTCCCACTTCCCACACAAGGGAGAGTGTGATCTGAGAGTTCCAAGCCTTTCCTCCCCAGGTTGCTTAGTCACGGCGAGCCATCGGAGCAATAGAAACCCTGACTGGGACAGTGGGTGTGCGCAGGCTACAGTGCACACACAAAGAAGAGGACAACACACAGAAACAGGTTCTCTCCTACCATATGGTCCCAGTGAGCAAATCTGAGCTGTCAGGTTGGATGGCAAGCACCTTTCCTCATTCAGCCACATTACCCTGTCCTGTTGCCTTAACTTTTGAGAAAGGTCTTTGACTGACTCTGGAATATACTGACTCAGCTAGATTGGCTGGCCTATGAGCTCCAGGGACCCCCGTCTCTGACTCCCCAGCACTGGCTTACAAGCACGAGCCATCATAACTGGCTTCTCTACTGTGGGTCCAAAGGGACCTCACTTAGGTCCTCACTCTTCTGTAGCAAGTGCTTTACCCAACAAGCCATCTCCCTAGTCTAACACTAGTATCTCAGGGGACTCCGGTAGGCAGTGACCATTGAGAACAGTGCCTTGTCACAGGTTTTCATACCCAGCCTGCCACTCCAGTGATCAGGCACACTCCTGCAGGCCGCTAGTAGCACCCAGTCAACTGCCATAGTTGACTCCGAGGTAAGGTATGATCACATAGAGAGCCAGGATGCTCACAGGACCAAGGGCCTTTCCTTTCCCATGGGGGAGCCATATTTGTTTGGAAGAATGGTCTAGGCCACTACACAGTTAGTGTTTTAGGAACAAAGAGGACTGTGTGATTCACCAAATGAGTGACTTTGTGTGTGTATTGGGGGGTCGGTGTGTGCATGGGTTTGTATGGATGGACAGAGGCACCCTCCGCTGTTGATCCTCAAGTTCAGCCCACCTTGTTTTTCTTTTTTTGAAAATATGGTTTCTCACTGACCTGTTGATTTTGGCTACATTGGAAAGAGAGCCCCAGAGATCTACCCGTCTCTGCCTCCCCAGCTCTGGTAACAGAACCCCAGAGATTTACCTGTCTCTGCCTCCCCAGCTCCGGTAAGAGAGCCCTGAGAGATCTACCCATCTCTGCCTCCCCAGCTCTGGTAAGAGAGCCCTGAGATCTACCCTTGTCTGTCTCCCCAGCTCTGGTACTGTAAGGGCAGCCTGTCACACCTAGCTTCAACAGGGGGTCTGGGTCTTCACACTTACACAGTGTGGTGGTTTGAATGAAAATGTGGTGGCTTGGATAAAAATAAGACAGAAGTTGGTACCAGGGGCTGGGTTATTGTTGTACAGGCCAGACTGTATTTTGTTTGAAGGGATATGGAACACTTTGAGACTCTGAACTAGAAATGCAATTGAACCTATAAAGTGGGGCTTAATGAGCCATCTTAGCAGGAGCATGGAAGGCAGTGGTTCTGAGGGCAATTTGAACTGTGGGGGCCTGGTTCAAGAGGGTACAGAGGAGATGAATATCAGGCTGTGGCCTAGACATTGTTTTTGTGATGATTTGTCAAAGAATTTGGCTGCTTTCTGCCCTTGCCCAAAAAATCTGTGTGAAGCTAAATTGAAGAGTTTTGGATTAACGGCATTGGCAGAGGAGATTTCCAGATAGTCTAGTATTGACTGTGTTGCTTGGTTATTAGTGACCACATTTATGCACATCTATAATGAGAACAAGCAAGCTGAGCAAGAAAAAATACAAAATGTATAGTTTGAGGAGAAAATAAAGGGATTGGTGACCTCAGGGCAAGACCCCATCCAACTAAGCTACCCATTTGTGAGAAGGAATTAAAGACCATTTTAGGGTGGGTGTGGTGGCACACACCTTTAATTCTAGCACTGGGAAGCAGGGACAGGCAGATCTCTGAATTCAAGGCCAGCCTGCTCTACAGATCCAGGACAGTCAAGCTTAGGCATTTAGGGGGAAACCATCAAAACCAAAAAGCTGATGAAGATGTAACTGAACAAGGCCTAGCAAGCAGAAGACCTTAGTATCTTCAGCCATATAGTTCTGGTTTCAGAGTCAAGGCTACAAGAAAGGAGTTAAAAGGAATCTCCCTCCTCTACTAAGGAAAGTCGCTGAAGCCAGGCATGTGGCAGTGGAGTCCCTGCAAGGAGGCCCAGAGAGGTCATTGCAGGAAACTGTGACAGTATTACTTCTGTATTACCTTGGAGACCCCAAGATGCTGGAGACTCCAGAGCTGTGGGACAGCTGCTGAGGAGAGCTCCTCACAGAGAGTGGAACCAGCCCAGGAAAAAGACATGCATTGCAGAGAACAAAGTGGATAGATGAGTTGGAGATCTGGAGAGTGCTTTGACATCAGATGTGGAGATGGAGAATCTAGAGTTTGCCCAGTTGGTTTTCTGTCTTGCTTGCATCCAGTATTTCCTCATTATGCTCCCTTTCCTTCCCTTTAGCATGGTAATACATCATCTGTGCCACTGTATGTTGGAACTATGTGATCTGCTTTTCCTTTTGATTTTACAGGCAGGGGTCACAGTTAAGAGATTGCATGAGTCTCAGAAGAGACTTTGAACTTCCGTCTTTTAAACAGTGTTGAGACTGTGATAGACTATGCAGACTTTTGAAGTTGGACTAAATGCATTTTTTATTATGATATGGCTATGGGTCTATCGGGATCAGGGAGTTAAAGGTGGTGGTTTGAATGAAAATGACCTCCATAGGCTCACAGGGAGTGGCACAATTAGGAGGTATGGCCTTGTTTGGAAGTGCACCACTGGTGATGGGCCTTAAGATTTCAGAAACTCAAGTCAAGCTCATTGTTACTCTCTTTTCCTACTGCTATGGATCTGGATATAGAACTCTTAAATTGCTTCTTCAGCACCACGTACTCTGCCATGTTTCCCTGTATGATGATAATGAACTAAACCTGTGAACTGTAAGCCAGCCCCAATTAAATGTTTTCCTTTATAGGAGTTGCCTTGGTCATGGTGTCTCTTCACAGCAATAAAAACCCCAAAACACAGAGTAAGCTCTTGTCTGTCTCTCCAGCTGCCCTCTCTTCTTAAAACTTCAATTTAATCCCTGCTGGCAGTCTAGTCCCAGATTCTGCTAGGACCTGGTCTTAATGAACACTTCTCTACCACTCATTTCTTGAGCCTTACTTCCCTCCCTGCCTCAACCTAATCTACTTACTACACACAGTCTCAAAACGAACAACTTAGCAAAGCCCCCAACAGCCCTCCCCCATCCATCAAGGCACCACGATTCATTTCTCCTTGGAGATGAAAATATCCAGCCCTGAGGGACAATGAAGCACTTCCTTTGAAACTTAGGCACAACGTGAACTCTGACCCCAGTGACTAGAACGGGAACCAGATGCTAGGGTTTGGAAGATGAAGCATCCTGCCCTTGCAGTCCATGGCCTGGGAGGGACTGTGGCCAGGGAAGCATGTGCCGGGCAGCATGGACGAGGGCCTAGGAGGGACTGTGGCCAAGGAAGCATGTGCGGGGCAGCATGGACGAGTCAGGGGCTCTGGCCAATGTCAAAGACTAGCACCAGGTGTAATTTCATCTCAGTCCTCGCTGCACAATGAGAGAGTGCCTCCGCGGCCTCAGGAGCACACCATGCTCCAGCCCTCCCTGTTTTGCGCCTCTTCATGAGGGTGCCTCAAACACCTGGAATACCCCTGAAACACCCCTGGAATACCTCCCTGGAATATTCAAGACTGGTGGGAAGACTCCTCTGCCTAAGAAGGATCAAGATGGCCGTCAAGATCCAGCCCTAGCACAGGCTGCCTGGAAACACCAGCTACCTCGTGTCCATGTCTCTAACTTTCTACTAACCACTGTCCCTCAAGCCCTCCAGAGCCAGCTGTTCAGTGGCCATAAGGGGTGCTGATAAATGTCAGCAGCCAGCTCTCATAGGAAGAGAGCAGGAGAAGCCAGGCTGCTCCGCTCATTATCGTGGTGTGTCGATGCAGTAGTAGGTTTCAAGTCACCAAGACAGACCACGGGGTTTAGACACAGAAAAATGGGCTCCTGGGAGCTCGTAGGAGTTTACTGCCCCACAGCACTACCAAGGCAGCTTGCACAGTCCTTCTGCTTCCTTGAGCAAGGATCCATTCTCTTCTTAGCAAATGGAAGGGATGATTTTGAGTTCTTGAAAATTCATTAAGATAATTTCTGCTTAAAAATGTAACAAGACTTTAATTTTAATGAGCATATCCAGTGCTGGAAAAACAGCATAAAGTCCACTGCTAGAGTAAGCTAGGGGCAGTGGAGGCGGCCTCTGAGCAAGAGGACCTGAATTTGATTCTCACAGGACTGTGCAAAGCTAAGTATGGTGGTGTGAGTGTTTGTAACCCCAGTGCTAGAAGATCCCTGGGGCTCACTAGCCAGTCAGCCTAGGCTACACAGTAAGCTCTGGGCCACTGAGAGAACCTGGCTCTGCAGAACAAGTCAGAGAGCGCCCAAGATTCTCTTTGGCCTCTACACCAACACACACACACACACACACACACACACAAACACACAAACACACGGACATACACACATACAGAGACACACACGCACACACAGACACACACGCACACACACACACACCCCTTCATAACCCACTGGTAGGAGTGAAAAGTGTTAGCACACAGTAGAACTTTTAGTTTTAACTAAATTAGTACTAACTAGTTCTAATCAAACAATTGGATACAACCTGAAAGTTCAGTCAGAGCCAAGTGATTCGGTGAAGTCTAGATCAGCCTTGAAGAGTTCTACAGGAATAAAGAGAAAAGGGTGCTGCTGTGGACTGGATGTGATTTATCTACCAATGCTCACGTGAAATTGAATTCACTCAGTTCAGGTGCCAGCACCCACATCGGAAAGCCCATACTGTCTGAAACTCCGGTTCCAGGGAACTCTGGCCGGGGCTCCTGCAAACAAGCAGATCTATGCACATATACACATAGCAAAATAAAGCGAATTTATGAAAGGTGCTGATCCCAGTGTCGTGATGCTGGGGCACTGCTCCTCTTCTGCTTGTTCCCTGTCGCATGCAGCCTTGCCCTCTTGTTTCCACCTTGCATGGGGCTGTGCAAATCTGCTGCTCAGACTGTGAGTGTGGTGCATGCCTGTGTGCACATGTATGTTTCATGTTTATGTGCATACAGGTGTGCATAGGCACATGGAGGCTGGAAGTCAACATCAGGTGTCTTTTCTAACCACACACCACCTGATTTTTTTAATATAAGGTCTCTCACTGAACCTGGAGCTCACCAATTCAGTTAGACTAGTTAGCCAGCAAGCCCAGGGATCCTCCTGTTGTTGCCTCTCCAGTACTAGGGTTACAGATGCACATAACCACACTTGGCTTTTTACATGGGTGTTAGAGATCCAAACTCAAGTCTTCATGGTTGAACAAAAGTGCATTACCATCTAATCTATCTTTCCAGCCCCCAGATCACTTTTCTTTACAAATTACTGGCCTCAGGGTCTGGAGATAGTTCAGTGGTTAAGAGCTCTTGCTCACAACCTATTACTGTAGCTCCAGGGCATCTAACACCCTCTTCTGATCTATGAGGGTACCTGCATGCACGTACACACACACACACACACACACACACACACACACACACACACTAAACACATAGGTAAGTAAATGATTAGCCTCAGCTATTTTGTTCTTGCATCAGAAAACGGACTAGAACAGGTTAAACCATCTCTTTTTCATCTTTCTCCTATGGGTCCTCCCCAGAGATAATAACTGGGGCCCTGAAGAGTCAAAGGAACCACTGACTGTCGCCCTCCCCAGCAGATACTATGTCTCCAGCACAGCCCAGACTGATGGGATAAATCAGCAGCAAGGACACTGTCACCCGCCATCCTGATCCACTCAATTTTCCTGTGAATTTAGCAGCCTGCGAGCTTTGTGAGAACCCAATTGTATCCTGACACTTTTTAAATGATGCTTTTTTAGATCCTGCTATAATTTATCTTTTACTTGGGAACAGCTCTACTTCCATAACCATTTGGAAGAAAGAGAGAGGGGAAAAAAACCACACCACACTGACTCAACTGTATTTATAATCGTCCACACTCAGTATAAAACACACAGAAGAGAGATTCGCCAAATGTGAATTCCATGTCAACAGCCCATCTTGGTAAAGCTTACGTGGTTTTAGTTTGAAAGAAAATACACATTTCATTGATGTTTCCAGAGGCAGATGAGTCGGGATGAGGGTAAGGTTGTGGGTGTGTGAGAAAGAACACATGTGGGTGCAAGTAAACCCCACCACTAAGATTTACACTCATCACGAAAAGGATTCCATTTTCTCTTTTTACTTAGAGACGATTCTGGGTATGTGTGTGTGTGTTCACATGTGTGCATGTATGTGTGCAAGCGTGGCACTTGTTTTTGTGTGTGTATGTATGTGTGCACGTGCAGGCATGTATGTGTGGTGTGTTCACATGTGTGTATAGGCATGTGTGCACACATGTGGTTTGTATTTACTTGTGTGCTGGTGTGTGTGGTTGACTTCAGGCTTTTTCTTCTAATGCTCTCCACTTTACTTTTGAGACAGAATCTCTCATTAAGATACATGGGATACATGGAGCCAGCTAGAATGGGATCCCACGGGCTTGAGGGGTCCGTTGTGTCTACTTCCCCAGCACTGGTGTGGCGGAAGGATGCCATACCCAGGTTGTATGTGGGTGCTGTGGGATGAAACGTTCACGCTTGTGTAGCTATCCTTGACCTTACAAATACAATGCGGGCTGTGGAAACGACTTCAGTGGGTAAAGCGCTTGCTTCACAACGTGAGGGACCTGAATTCAGGTTCCCAGAGCCCACAGGAAGTGTAATGCAGTAAGGCAGGGCTGAACCCCAGGAGACTGCACAGAAGCTCACAGCAAACAAAGACAGCGAAGAATTTAGAACCTGGAGCCCAGCAAACTTCCCATAGTACTCTGAGTCAGCACCCTCCAAATTCCCTTGGGGGACCGGGCAAGTCAGAAATGCAAACACTAGCACCTCCTGACCTCATGGAAGCCAGGTCCTAGGGAAAGGAGCCCCCACCAACCTGGAGCCCAGCAAACTTCCCATAGTACTCTGAGTCAGCACCCTCCAAATTNTGCAAACACTAGCACCTCCTGACCTCATGGAAGCCAGGTCCTAGGGAAAGGAGCCCCCACCAACCTGGAGCCCAGCAAACTTCCCATAGTACTCTGAGTCAGCACCCTCCAAATTCCCTTGGGGGACCGGGCAAGTCAGAAATGCAAACACTAGCACCTCCTGACCTCATGGAAGCCAGGTCCTAGGGAAAGGAGCGCTCACCCTGGGGGCTCCCACAAAGGCCTCCTGTCCACCGCTACAGTCATTTAAATTCTGCTGTAGGCCCGCAGCTGGGTTGGATGCCAGCTTGAGAAAAGCAGTCAGGTTTGTTCTAACTGGCAGACTCGCTTCCAAGGAGGCTTTCCCATGTGTTACCTGATGTGACCCTCTGGGGCCTCATGGAGAAGCAAGATGGGAGCAGTCCTTTTCAATGGCCAAAGGAAGGAAGATGACACCACGCTGGGGCTTTGGGACGCGAGGTATGGCAACTTCTCTAGAGCTCTCATGCTCCCACACAGTTCTAGACAGGCCACACCTACTAGGTCTGAGGCCGGGCAGGTGAGGGTCCTGCAGGGCAAATCAGGCACAGGTTGGGGGCTGCCCAATCCAGCCTTCAGGTACCCTCCCCACTTGTCTCCTAGGTGATGCTAGATCCTGTTGACAGTCAATACCTAATCACCACACTCAGGGGGCCTTTACAGAAGTTCCCACGGGTACAGGCAGGAAAAGTGCTGACTCTACTTCCATTGGGGAAAAATGATCAAAGTGGGAAGTGGGGTTTGTCCACGACTCTGTTTGAAGTAAGAGATACCAACCCTTTTCCCGGCACCTCCCCCCCACTCGAATCCCCCCAGAACACAGATACAGAACCACCAAAACGGGTTTAAGGTGAGATTTTACCTACAAGGATGGACCAGGACCAACCAGCCTAGAAGGAATGTGAGGGGGGAGAGAATGCACAAGAGGGAACAGAGGTAGGGGGAGGGGTCTGTGAGCTACAGGCTATCGCCTGTCAACCCAGGGGCATGTGGGCTACAGTAGTCTTCCTTTGTAATGACACATGCATCTGTTACAAAAGACACATGAAGAAAATAAGCAGGGCTGAGGAGATGGCTCAGTTGGCAAAGTATTTGCCTTGCAATCATTAAGACCTGAGTTCAATTCCTGAAACCCGTGTCTAAATGTGGAGTGAGATGGCACATGCTTATAATTCCAACACTAGGACTGGAGGGGAGGGGCAGAGACAAAAGGATCCCTGGGGCTCAAAAACTGTCATCTAATTGGTGGCCTTGAAGCCAGTAAGAAAATCTGTCTCAAAACAGGTTAACAGCTTTCCCAGAAGATGATATCCAAATCTGTCCTTGGTCTCCTCATGTGCGTGCACGCGTGCGTGCGCACACGCACATGCACACACGCATGTACTCGCACCCTCATGAACACACACAGAGAGACATGCTTTAACAAGAAAAATAAACAGCAAATAAGTTTTGCTCAGATCTGAGAGATTGGCAAACATTTGGAGGAACATATTATGGTCCACACTAAGATTTGGTAGTGGACCTGGAGAGATGCCTCAGCAGATAAGAGTACTTTGCTGCTCTTCCAGAGGACAGAGTTCAGATCCAAGCACCCACATTAAGCAGCTCTCAGCCTGTCATCTGTGATTCCAGCTTCAGGGGGTCCAATGCTCTCTTCTGTCCTCCAGGGACACACACACACACACACATACACACACATACACACACACGGGGTGGGGGGTTGGAAGAGAGAGAGACAGTCAGAACTGAAAATAAAGCATTAAAACAGTGTTTGCAGCAAGCAGTAAGTGGGATTGTCCGGCTAGCAAACAACTGGACTGCAAGCCTAAACTCAGCTGCAGCCACACAAAACCCAGGCGATCCCCAGACAGTCCCCACATCGGGCCTCTCCCAGGCAGAGATTAATATGCAGCGGGCTAGGAAGAAAGTGCTCATTCTACAGGGGAGTGGGGAGTGAGGAGAGGGAGGGGGTCAGCTGGCTCTTCCTTGAATCAGGAGGCTGTTGGTCCTAGACAATTCCCCTCCCCTCTAGGGGCTATGCCCAACCTTCCCCAGGACCAGCTCCCAACGCCTAAGGTAAGGAGGCACCATCCAAGCGAGGGCACGCTCAGCGGCCCTGCAGGAACGAAGCTGCAGGCCCGGCAGCCTTTTTGGTAGTCTGCTTCAGAAGGTTTCTCTCCTTTCTTTTCTTTTGGTAATTCCTTCTAAGGAACTGCCCTGAATAAGCACTCGCTTGTTCTCCTCTGGTTCAGGCGGGCTCCCGTCACTTTCTTTCTTAGGCTATATAAGACTTACAATTCCCAGTTTTCTATGGGGGAGCTGAGCCAGAAGTAACCTCCTTGCAACGCTCTGAATAGAACCAGTTCTCAGAAGATCCTTCTAGTAGGCTCAGCTGCGGGGCTGCAGTCACCCAGCAGGAATCTCCATTGTCAGGCCGCCACACACAGGCCCAGGAGGGGGAGGGACTGATGGGATCCCAGGCCACCTACTTTTGAAAATGACCCCTCCCTCTGGGGGCTGGGTTTCAATACTTACCTTGGACCTCCCTTCTCCACCAAACCAATACTAAGGACAAAAACACCAGGAGCTGATAAATGGCTCAGTGAGTAAGGATTAGAGTTCCAATCCCAGAATAAGGTCTTTTCGTTGTTGTTGTTGTTGCTGTTGCTGTTGTTGTTTTGTTTTCACAAAGCAATGAATGGTGTGACCTGCTTGAAACCCCAGCACGGGGAGGGGGAGACTGGTCTCAGGGGCTCACTACTAAGTCAGCAAGCTAGGGCCCAGTGACACAGAAAAGACAAGCAGACATAGCCTGAGTAAGGACACCCGAGGCCAACCTCTGGTCTCCACATGCATATGCACCCGTACACACATGTCACTGTGCAAAAACACGAACACAGAGAGAACAAAAACACAAATATGGGGCTTGGTGGCTAAGCGCACTGGTTCGAGTGCCAGCACCCACACAGTGGCTCACGACCATCTGCAATTCCAGTTCCAGGGATCTGATGCCCTCTTCTTGCCTTCATGGCTGTTGACATGCATGTGGTACACAGACATGAAGACAAAAACACACATATGCATAACATAAAATAAAAATAAAACTTAAGAACACGAATGAAAGTGAGAAACGCTGAGCTGGCTGGCAAGATGGCTCAGTCAACAGACATTGTCTGCACAAGCCTTGTGTCCGGGGACCCAACAGTTAATCCCAGGGACTCCACAAAGCTGACTTCTGACCTCCATGCGTACATTAAGGCACACGCATATCCACACACATTATAATAATAAATACATAATAATACATTATACTAATACATTATAATAATAAATACATCACGGACACACATTATAATAATAAATACAAAGTTTAAAACGTCTTTTTGAAAAAAAATAGAGGAAACAATCCATGGTCACCTAGCCATCCTCCCAAACCATTGAGGACTGGCTAGGCTGCTTAAAAATCTCAGAAGGTCACCTCACGTCACCCCACGTCACCCCAGTCAATAATGAAATAATGGTGTGCACTCCTAAGCAGGCCACTGTCCCCATGTCACAGAGGTAGTTTTGCAGAGAAACACTCTATATCCCTCTATGATTCAAAGCCACATGAATCTCACCACATTGTGTCCCTAATATGACTCCAAGATAGAGGCAGGAGAGGGATGTGCTTTGGCAACCATGGGGCACCTGCAGGACACTGGGGAAGTAACAGTCATTGGGGACAAGTAGCTAGAGGTGGCAAATAAGGGACATCAGCTGACATCCAGTATCTATGGTAAAAAGAGCTGAGCTGAACCCATGGAGGATGCGTGGAGCTGGGGTATAGGCATGCCTGTGAGGCTACTGTGTGTTAGGTTAGTTTCAAGATGCCCTGGCAACAGGGCAGGAGGGAGTGAAAACAGCTGAGAGAATAGAACAACAGCAGGGTCTGCCAATGCTAACTAGCCCTGGAGATCAGCCCTGGAGCTAACTAGCCCTGGAGATCAGCCTTGGAGCTAACTATCCCTGGAGATCAGCCCTGGAGCTAATTAGCCCTGGAGATCAGCCCTGGAGCTAATTAGCCCTGGAGATCAGCCCTGGAGCTAACTAGCCCTGGAGATCAGCCCTGGAGCTAACTAGCCCTGGAGATCAACCTGGAGCTAACTAGCCCTGGAGATCAGCCCTGGAGCTAACTATCCCTGGAGATCAGCCCTGGAGCTAATTAGCCCTGGAGATCAACCTGGAGCTAACTAGCCCTGGAGATCAGCCCTGGAGCTAACTATCCCTGGAGATCAGCCCTGGAGCTAATTAGCCCTGGAGATCAGCCCTGGAGCTAATTAGCCCTGGAGATCAGCCCTGGAGCTAACTAGCCCTGGAGATCAGCCCTGGAGCTAACTAGCCCTGGAGATCAACCTGGAGCTAACTAGCCCTGGAGATCAGCCCTGGAGCAGCTCCGGGGCCTTCCCTTCTGCAGGACAGGCTAGCAGCAGGCAAAGAGTGGGGATTACACACCCATGTCCCCAGGCAAACAGAGGCCTGGGCCCTGTCCACCTGCCTCCGTGTCCAGCAGTGACACTACTGGCTTTCTCTTAAGGTTCCTCACTCACTCCAGACCTGGAAGCCCAATCCCTCTATCCACACATTCCTTTTCCAAGACAACCTTGTCCCAAGACACCAGAGAACCTTCATGACACAAAGGTCATAAACAAAGAGGAGGACAACCTCGAATCTTGAGCAAAGGCACCACATCTCCTTTCCCTTCTCCTGCCTCACCCCCCAACCCCGCCAAGCAGAGACAGAATTCAAGCTCAGACCATCCAACCCAACTCCTGGTTAATTCGTCTTTCCAGGAACACCACTGCTGTGCAGATCCATAGGCAATCTGATAAATAGATTGGACAGTGAATGAATCATCTGACACAATTCCTGGAAACTCATCAGAAAACAAAAAAAAAACAAAAAGCAAAGGGAAAAAACAAACATAAAACATCCTCAAAAAGTGAGTGGAAATGGCCATGATAGGCAGAAGATGCTCATCCTAGCTCCTTCCCAACACCTGGCACCAGCTCCAGGAAGCTAAAATAAGCTAAACACTAAAATAAGCATAGATATCTGAGGGTGGGAGGGAAGAAAGGAAGGAGGGAGGGA
>LOJH01028225.1:0-16889 GCA_001685095.1 Ellobius talpinus
TATATATATATATATATATATATATATATATATATATATATATATATACACAAAATGTCTTAAACATACATGCATATAATATGACAAAATGACTTTGCATAGGTGTACAAATATTGTAAAAAGAAATAGAAGCATATTCAACATAACAAATATAATTTGAATTTGTATCAACATACAAGAATCTATACCAATGTAAATTGTCTATAAATAATAGCTCACAAGTATTCACTCTATTACTCACTATTATTTTTAGTGTAGGTAAGTTCACACTAATCTACCTATTATCTCATTCAATTTTCTTTTTTTTTAAGTCAGATGCCTGACTAGAATGACTGAAATGAATGTTCTGCTAACATTGATACTGAAAGTTGAGACTATGCATTATGTTTTATATCTGGAAGTACAAACTGCTTCTTTTCTGTTTAAATGACACAGCAATGGTGATCCATAGGTAGATGCGATGTAATTGTAATGCTAGCTAATTGTGATCATGCTAGCTTTCATGGCACAAACACCAGAAGCTAAGATAATGCTGTAGGGTACAAAGACAGTCATGTTGCTACTCCTAACTGATGGCTTAAATTAAAAGCACATGAAGGCCCAGAGGTCTACTTAGTCCCTACTGTCCAGTAATACTGCTTGGACCATATTTTTCCACCTTTCTTCTTTGAAAGATGGGTGGAGAATACTCAATAAAATGAACCTTAAAAATCAGACCTCGATCTATGGAGACATGGCAACTGTTCTGTCAAACTTCATAACTCAGTATTTACTCTAGCACAAAGTAAATGCATGAATTTTGTAGCATTTGTAGGCAAATGCTGGTGTTTTCTGAACTTGCTTATCTAGAAGGTGGTTGAAGGGGATGAGTGACTGAGTTCAGAAAGAGTCAGAATTCTGAGAACATGAAGGGCATGAACAATAGTGTTTGTATCGCTTGATTGTAATCTGTGTCCTATTACCTGGTGATGTAGTAGAGGGAGAGCCTCTCTGGGTTCCTGCATGACTGTACCAAAGTGTACATGACTTAAATGTGGACAAAGCCTGAAAGATAAACACCAAGAACTCTGGACTTGCCGTGGATTCTATTCAGAAGACTGCCAAGAGAGACTGTGTTCCTTTCTCTCACTGTTTCCATCTCTTCTAAAAATTCTCTGTGTTTTCTGAAATCTTGTGTTCTATTTTTGCTTTATTTTCATTAATCTTTTCATTTAGGTCTAATGCAATCAACTCATTGTAGCAATTTCTGTGCCTTCCTTTTTACTACTTTGACCAGTTTATTTTTCTTCCTTTTTTTCTTTATTAAAGTTTAGGGATGCCCCACCTCTAGGGAACTCAACATTTTCCAACACTCTCAATATTGGGGTATAGCATGTGTGGATCCCCAAGGAGTCTTCCATTCTGGACTTTTCACTCTGGACTGCAGAGTACTTGATTTTGTATAATATCACTATTCCTCCACTACCCTTATAAAAAGAAGAAGTCATTGGTGCCTTGATATAGGAGGAAGGAGATGCTTCTTTACTAGGGACAGCATTGCTAAGTCACTGATTCGATTGAACATCCAGCAGGAGAGTCAATTTCTGTGAGACTGTCCTTCTTTCTAACTATGAGTCAAGCTTGTCTTGATCTATTATTTTCATTTCATTATTCACAAACACCTCATCTGCAGGTTGCTTGGCCTTCACTTCTATCAGTTGATGCACTTTTTGTTTTATTTTCACCCTTCAGCGCTACTCTGAAAAACATCTCCCAAACTGATTGCACATGCTCACTCCAAGGTATCTTGAGTAAAAGATCAGTGAGCGCATAATCTCAGCCATTCATTCCTCATAGATAGACTTATAATGTGTCAATGTTGTGCCAAGCAAAGACAAGAGACAAGCACCTAGCTTACAGAGCTTTCAGCCTCTCAGAGAGAGCCATTCCTAAATTGACTGTACAGCAGAGCTTGCTACAGTACAGAGACTAAGGGAAGAAATGTGTATGGTCCATTTCTGAAAGCCTGTCATTTGTCACTACTGTGCTGGGTACATCTTGTGTTGTCATCTACAAAATAGATAAGCTTATATAATTGCTAAGAGAAAGGAACACAACACAAATAATTGACCTATTATATAATTACAGTCTGGAAAGTTCAGGTTTGATAAGGGCCAGGATTATAAGAAAATTCTCTTCAGTTATGGGCAAGGGATTATGCTTTTATAAGAAGAGTGGAAATGAAACACCCCAAGCAGAAGGAATGTCTTGAGTGACACCCTTGAAATGTATAAGAAGTTGATGTTCAGAAAGTGAACTGGATTAATACAAACAGAACTAGAACAAGCTTTCCATCACAGGGACCTAAGGGTCATATGAGGGAAATTATATTAATTATGCATCCACTGAGAGATTTTAGAAAAACTGGCATGCTTGTATCTGTTTTCAAAGACTATTCTGATTGCGTTGAAGGAAATTGATGGAAGGGAACAAGTATTTCAGATGGATGTCTCTGAAATAACTGAAAGATGAGTGCTTGCAACCTGAGTGGTAGAGATTAATATAGAAAGAGGGAGTTGAATCAAAGATCTCTTTCTGAAGTAGAAGAAACATGAAATTAGAATTAAATGCAAGAGGTGAAAGCAACAGGAAGAGCCAGAAATAATTCCTGTGTTTTGATCCACTTCATGACTGGTGATTTACTAAAAAGAGGAAGACTATGAATGAAACAGATTTGTGCTATGATTTGGGGATTCAGGGTCATATGAATTCTTGGAATTCACAGTAAGGGTAGGAGAGACACAAATCTCAGGTGGAGACTGTAGCTTGAAGAAGTTATTAGTTTGGGATTTATCAGCAGAAAAAAAATGATAGCTATGAGTGTTGCCAATTACATAAAAAAGAAGAGAGTCAAGAGAGGGGCCGGGTGCCGAATATCCTCAGGGTACTAAAGGCAGAGGATCCAGTGAAACAGCTGGAGAAAGCAACGAGAGTAGTTCAGAGAATCCAGTGCTGAGCATAAGCCTGTCTAGCTTGCTACAGATAAGTATTTTGCTTTTCATGATAATAAAACAATAGTTTCTGCATCGTGAAAAATGTTTGACCCTACACACAGGAATTCTTACAACTGAGGTATTTACGTTCTTTGTCACTTTAATGGTTTTATGAAGGAAACTTTTTTGCTTTTTTTATTGATTTTTATTGAGTTCTATATTTTTCTCTGCTCCCCTCCCTTCCTCTCCACTCCCTTTCAACCCACCCCAAGGTCCCCATCCTCCCAATTTACTCAGGAGATCTTGTCTTTTTCTACTTCCCGTGTTGGTTAGATCTATGTATGTCTCTTTTAGGGTCCTCATTGTTGTCTAGGTTCTCTGGGATTATGATTTGTGGGCTGGTTTTCTTTACTTTATGTTTAAAAACCACTTATGAGTGAGTACATGTGATAATTNCAAGGTCCCCATCCTCCCAATTTACTCAGGAGATCTTGTCTTTTTCTACTTCCCGTGTTGGTTAGATCTATGTATGTCTCTTTTAGGGTCCTCATTGTTGTCTAGGTTCTCTGGGATTATGATTTGTGGGCTGGTTTTCTTTACTTTATGTTTAAAAACCACTTATGAGTGAGTACATGTGATAATTTTCTTTCTGTGTCTGGGTTACCTCACTCAAAATGATGTTTTCTAGCTCCGAAGGAAACTTTTAAAAACATATCTAAAAGCGTATCTGCCTAGTAAAATATCTCAAACTTGTGTAGAGATTTATCCACCTAATAAGAATTTCACCTAGTACAAATCTCACACTTGGATCCAGACACTATTCAAGGACATTTGCATTTCATGGCCTGAAAGAAATGGTACATGTCCTTTTCAGGTGACTCTCAGAATTAATAATAAGAAAGGGAAACAAAAGAGTTTTAAATTTATTATTTTTAACCATGTGTTACTGTGTGTATCTACGTGTGTGTGTCTGTGTGTGTGTGTGTGTGTATGAGTGCAGATGCCCTTGGATGCCAGAAGAGTTCAAACTCTTGTCGCTGGAATTACAGACAGGGGCCACCTGATGTGGGTGCAAGAGCTGAACTCAGGTCCTCTGAAAGATGCTCAAGTACTCATAACCACTGAGCTATCTTTCCAGCCCCTGGTCAACGATGTTTTTAAATGCACACTTTACCACCGCTCTTGCTTACTCCTAGCTCCAGCCCCAACCTCCCCACCCCCGCTATTGTGGTATCGCAGTGTCGGGGGGTATGTGCTGCCATCCCCACGTACTTTTGTAAACTCTGTATGGCATTCAGAACTTGAATAAAGTCCTATTTTTCCACAGATGCCATTTTTAAAAGCTATAAAAAGATAGCAGGTGTCATCTGGCAGGAGTATGCACTCCATTGTGGCTCCCACTGCTTTTAAGATGTGAGAGCTGCACGCCCTCTGTCTGTGCCATTGTGAGCTGAAAGAAACATAATCTGTGAAGAACGCACTGAGTAGGAAAGTTACCCATGAGGCTTTCCGTCACATCTGTGTAACTACCATTGAGAGTTGGAATAGTGTGTTTTAGGGACTTTATTTCAATATTATTGTCTTTTAAGTGGGCTTTTTGTTTGTTTGGTTTTGGTTTTTTTCGAGATAGGGTTTCTCTGTAGCTTTGGAACCTGGAACTACCTCTTATAGACCAGGCTAGCACAAAGATCCGCCTGCCTCTGCCTCCCAAGTGCTGGGATTAAAGGTGTGTACCACCCCGGCTTACGTGGGTATTTCTTAGTTATGACCACATTGCTATATTGTTATTTATGACAATTATGTTTTTACATTTATTTGCATTTAAAATGTAAATAAAGGCCCCAAAGCATGCATGCACTAGCATGTTACCAAAGAACCTATCAGGAAAGAAATGTGAAACTTTTGAGTTTTAAAATGTCAGCCATTGTTTGGAATGACATTTGGAGACATTTTCTCATTCCATAGTGCAGCCCCTTTGGACATGCCCTGGAGTGGGAGACAACAACAGAGAGTTTCTCTCCAGACAGGACCACAGAAAGTGGCCTTGCCTGAGAGAGATGGAACAGGACCATGAGTAGGTAACAGTTTCCGTGCAGGAGGGGTACCACTCAGTGAAACTTTCTGTCTCACCTTGACTCTCCAAAGCAAAGAATGTGAACTGTAACCTACTGTGCTACCCCTGTACTCACTGGTGAAACCTGATCACAAAGATTGGGTCACTGTCTAGGATCAACAAGTGGGAAAACCAGCAAATACAGCAAGCAGAACTAAGACCCAATAAAACACACTTGTAGAGAGAGCACATGAGAACATACACATTTTATAATCCTGGAAAATTACAAGAGGAAGTTACCTCCATTAAAAAAGAGAATAGGAATTTTTGGTTGATGATTTTTTAAGTGTGTACAGTGAACAGTAAATTAAATATTATTGAGGACAAACTACTGAGCTAGAAGATTGAGGCAATGAATTCTAGTACAGAACAGAAAGAGAAAAAAATGATGGGAACTGTGAAGAAGGACTGATACATAAATTGAACCACGTGGTTTTTGAATACAAGTTGTCTTAGCTTGGGTTATAAAATACCATGACCAAAAGCAACATGGGGAGGAAAGGGTTTGTTTATGCTTACTATCCTGTTCACAGTCCATCATGAAGGGAAGTCCGGACAGTAACTCAAGGCAGGAACCTGGAGGCAGGAAATGAAGCAGAGACAATAAAGGAATGCTACTTCCTGGATTGCTCCTCCTGGCTTGTTCAGCTTGCTTTCTTATGCCTCTCAGAACCGCCTTCCCAGAGGTTGTACTGCCCACAGTGGGTAGGCCCCTTCCACATCAGTCAGCAATCAATAAAGTGCATCACAAGCTTGCACACGCTTCTCAACTGGGATTTCCTCTTCCCAGATGACTCTAGCTTGTATCAGGTTGACATAAACCTAGCCAGCACACAAGTCAAAAGAAGAGGGAAATACTTCAATAAACAATGAAGAAAGCTGTTACATTATTATAGAACCAATCCACCAAGACAAATGAAAGATAAACATACAAGTACATTCCCTTAGTGTTTTCATAATGAACTTTTAGAAATCAAGATTTTAGGGGGAAGTCTGACAGCTATAGAATGAACTCAGCAGCAACACTGAATCCAAGAATAAATGGAGTGATACATTAAAAAATTCTGAGAGGAAAAACTCTAAACCCAGAGTTCTACACTTATGCAAATTATTGTTTAAATGCATGAAGAAAGTACATTCCCTTGAGAATCAGCTTAAGGTTACTTACTGTTCATACATCTTCTCTTGTGTTTATGCTTCCTCAAAAGGAAAATTAGTACAGGAAGAAATCAATGGACAAATGATACAATGAGAAAATAAATTAATAAAATGGTGCTGTAAGTATTAATAAGTGCAGAAGCATTTGTTTTTTATACTCCCTAAGTAAAATTACAGATGACATTAACTGGAATATGGCCCGACACATGACCCCTGAAGTTTGTAGGAAATACAATAGAAAATCAGGCCATTCTTTGTTGTAAATTAGTATATTGCTATTTAATTACCCTAGATACTTTGAGGATGACCATTACTATGGATGTTCAGAATTAAAGGTTTCATTAGCCAAAATGTTAGCATTTACTTTGTTGAAGCCAGAAAAGAAAAAAATAAGGGAAGACAATTTGGTGTCTCCAACAAAAGTTAGCAGAAAAAGAAATAGCTTAGTAAATAGAATTGGGGAAATTAGTATGGCTAGGATAAAGCCAGATTCTTACAAGCCAAAATAAACATGAATGGGTCAGCTTAACCCAGACAGCTGAATGATCTAAACAAAAGGACAGAAGTAAGACATTGTTGATATTTTTGGCTTTGATTGAGTTTGTTCTTTGACAATTCTATACGTGTATAGCACACATTGTGTGAATGTTGTAAGCCTTTATTCTCTCTCCCACCTTCCTCCTCTTCAAACCCCTTCTCAAATACATGACATCTTGTGGTTGTTTTGTTCTGAGGCCCACTGAGTTTAGCCAGGGTTATTTGTGTGAATGTGGGTTTTGAATTATCCTCTGGAGCCTAGTGGGTTGCTCAGTGGGTGCACAGCTGAACATAATGGCTGTTCCTCCACCAGAATCTGTCGGGAGCCAATAGTTTAGTAAGAAGTACTAGGGCCCAGTGAGCTCCTGCTGCATCCATGGTTGACTACTGATAAATCTTACATAGGCACTTTGCAGGCAGATATGACTGCTGTGAAATCATGAGTTTATTGGCTGTGCCATTGTTGATACTCTTGGGTAATGTCAGTGATATTTGCACATCACTTATTCATATTTCAAAATAAGGGGGATGGGTGAGGTTGCTGCCTTACTTGGTTGTAAATGATTAATGACCTGAATGTAAAAAGATAAGACAAACCAAAAAGATGCAAGTAGCGTAAGAAAATTCAGATCACCTTTATAATCTAGTTATATTATAAATAGCACTCCAAAGTGACTCAAAAGGCAAAAGATATGGGGTATTTAATGAACTCTCTCTAGACTAAATTCACATAATTACATATACACAATCAACATTAACAACAAATTCAGAAAATGGGAAAAGCTTAAGAAGAAGTATATTCAACCTAGATAATCGGGGGTTTGTGCCAACCCTTTTGCAAATCTAAAATGTTCCAAAATAAGTTATTGGACCTTAGGAGTATAAAATGGTTCTGTCACTATGAAGGACTCTTAACAATACGTGGTTAGCAAGCAGGTCTACTCTTGAGTGTCTGATGAGACCAGCAGTTTAGCACCAGGGCTGCTTCTAGTGGTACATAGGCATGTGGTCCGAAAGGCAATCAGAAGGCACTTTATCTCTTAATGGTTATATTTTTATAATGAGATTACATATTACCTAAAGTCAGTAAAATTAATTTGGGAGAACTGAGGAATCCTTACAAAGTGCTTGCTGCACACACATGTAGACCTGAGTTCCATCTCCAGCTCACAATTAAAAGTCAGGCATAGTGGTGTTTGCCTGTAATCCCAGCAATGGAATGCATGGGCGTCCCGTCTAAACATCTAAAATGGGTGGATTACAGATTCATTAAGAGACCCTGCCTCAAAAACAATCTGGAAAGTAATCAAGGAAGACACACAATGGCAAGTGTGCACACACACAAGTAATGTTTTAAATATTTTTAAGAGTGTTAAGCTTTAGTTTTGTTTTGCAGACTTCATAACTAAAAGTTCTCTCTTTGTAGTTACCTGGAAAGTTTTCTGCTTGTTGTAGGAGGTTCCAGGTTAAGACCAGTGTTTATGCAGTCAGGAGCCTCAGTGACTATCCACTTATTATAATATGGAGGGTTTTAGATGAAGATGAAGTTTACTTGATTTCAGTTGGAAGTTGTCTGCATTTATCTTTAGGCATGTAGATTTTAAATGTTTAAATGTCTTCTAATGGTTTTTAACTTAACAAGGATTTATTCACAGGAATACATGTAAGTAGAGGAGGAAAAAAAATAACAGAAAAGCCAAACAAATGTAAGGAAGAGGATCCAAACCACTTCTCACTCCATAGCTTTAAACTTGTACACTGTGCCCATATATTAAGGGCACAGCATGCCCAATACAGGGCGGGAACCCTGCTTTACATCCATTCATTTAAAAATACCCCCAAGATCATGCTTTGTTTGAACAACAACAATGAAAGAAAGCTTCAGGGCAGTATATGAGTGGAAGTAAACAATTAAATGTAAGAACCACGCTCTAACGTCTGCAATTGTCTTTATGTGCCGGCTGACACTTACACAGCCTCTTACAAATAAGTGATGTGACGTTTTGATAAAATCATTAGTAGTTTTTGTTCAACTGTTTTGCGGTTGATCTTACTGTGGTTAGTCCACCGTTTAGGATAGTAAATATTAAGAGCAGGTTACCCTCACTGTTCAGCTCCAGGTATGTAGAAAGTGGTAGGCTGTGCGTTAAGTTTTTAACTTCACTATATGAATGGTATTTAACAAACCGCAAAGTAATTGCCAATAATAACATCATTGTTTCGCGGAGCAGCTTATAGCTGCGAGTCATCATTTTTCCTCCTCAAAGTAAGTAGGTTGTTTTGGTTTGGGTTTTTTTTCTTTCTTTCTTTCTTTCTTTCCCTTTTTCCCCTCCTTTCTTTCTTTTAAAGTTAGGTCTAAATTCCCTACTTTGGCCTTTATTTTTTTTCTGCTTTGGATTTCTTTTTAAATCTGTCATTGTGCTTCTTTAAGAAACTTATTTAAAAAAAATGTTAAGGGAAGGAACAAAGCTAGCAAAGAAACAGATGTGTCCCATATAAAATATGCAATAAATCTTGTCCCACAAATTCTTTGCTCTGAACTTTCTGACAGAAACTGTCAAATATCCACTTTAATTCAGGTATAAAATGTTCACTCCGTGTCATGGCGCCAACTGCCATATGCCAGAATAAAGTGAGTGACCCGCCATAAAAAACGGCAGCATAAGCACCTTTGAAACCCTACAAGTCATCGTGGGTGAGAACGACCCATATAAATCCATGGGGAATTAATCTGCGCTTTGCTACTATCCTGCTGCGCATTTACAATGAGCTTCTACTCCGGCCCAGCAGCAGTAGTAATACTTTTTAAAAGGAGAGAGAAAATAAGGAGAGCAGTGTGTCCCTTAATGAGCCTGTGCGGGGGAGGGGCTGCCAGATCTCGAGGCGGCAGCGTCTCCTCCCCCCTCCCCCAGCTCTGGAATCCCTTGAAGAGGTGGGCCCCAGCCTGGGTTGAACATGTGGGGTTCCCCTTCAGCTCGCCCAGCCTGGCTCAGCAGATCACGTGAAACCAATCTCCCCCAAGCCCAATCATAGAAATGACTTCAGCTTCATAAATCATCCTTATCATCCATCCCGCAGAAGGAGCCGACAGTATGGGTTTCCTCCAGAAAAATATTTCAGGCCTATGATTTCACGAGCTACCCCTAAACCACCACCTCTACCCTTTTTTTCTTTTCCTGAAATCACCTTCACGGCGGTTGCTCCTGCCTAAAGAGGGCGTCCAGAGCTTCTCCAGTCTACCAAATATTGCAACATCTTCATGTCTCAGAGTTTGAGAGGGCCCCACTGCTAAAGGGTGACGCAGGGGGTTGATCTAGGTCCAGGGGCCTCACAATCCATTTTAAGAATTTTAAGGAACTTCATTTCTCTTTTTTTTCCATTAAAGGATATTTTCTTTGTCCTACATTTCCCAGATATCAAGTAATTGAACATAAGAAAAAATAGCTTATTTTGTGGAATTAAACCCTATTTTAACACATGTAGGCATCCAAAGCATTTTGTCTTCTAAACAGAAATGTTGAGACTAAGGGTAAAGGGATTGATTATTTTCAAACTAAATCAAAACACATCAATCTGCATTCATTACAGTTGATAATATTTTAATAATCCTACCTCATCATTTCTCCAATAGGTCTCCTTTAAGAAATACTTCTAGAAAATTGTTTTGATATGCTATCTCTTGAGTTTCTAGAACATTCTTTTATTTGAATAGGTTCCCATAGCCAATTTGAATAAAAGGGAAATGTTCCCTAATTATTTTCAATGATGTTAAATTTGAACATAAATTAATTACAAAATTATTCATTTAAAAGTTGAATGTAGCATATTAGGAGAGTAAGCATTATAGAGTTAATGTGATTTCATACATATGAACAATCACCAATATGACCTTACAGATATATACATTCAGGAAACTGGGTTCCATTGTCAGGGACCACTACTTCAAGATGTGTTCCAGTGCTTTATATTCTCAGGGTTAATAGCTAAATGCTCTGTAATAAGGACTTCTTACTGTAAAATCTGGAAAAAATATAAAGAATGCCTAAGAAAGATACTACTTTAACTTCCATTCTTATTGAATTTGTTTTCAATTTTTATCCATTGCTGTGGAGATTTCTCTCGTCAAAGCCTTTGAAAGTGGCCGGGGTAGTAGTCTGAGGGTGACGCTGGAGGCCTCTGCCGGGAGCTGGGTTAAGCTCTCTAATCACTATCCCGTTTATAGACAGTATAGTCAACTTTCGCACCAAGCCCCATTTCTTTGTTTCCTTTCCCTGGCTCCGGTGATGATCATCTGTACTAGCACGCCATCTGTGTACCTTCTGCTGGCAGAAAAATCTAATGTGCTTGGATGTGAAAACTGTCTCGCATAGTGTTTTGGAGATGAGTCCCAGTTTCTCTAGTATTTTCTTTCTGGAAAAGCCGCCCAAACAACCCCTGCTCACCTTCATCACTCGTAGACAGGAGTAGCATCACAACTATGGAAGTTACGTTTTCCTAGGGTGTCATTGCTAGTGGGTCCATTTCAATCCCTAATACAACACGTCCTTGTTTAAACTATGGAAGTTACGTTTTCCTGGGGCGTCATTGCTAGTGGGCCCACTTTAATCCCTAATACAACATGCCCTTGTTTAAATGAAAACAGAGTGGATTAGAGGATAGTTTGATCTCGAAGCAACAGTGTCAGGAAAGTTGGGCTGCATTATTAAGAGTCTTCGTGGCCCCTTGAATTCGGTTTCCTCAGGATACCTTGAATTGGGCAGGGCTCTGTTGCAAGACTGGTCACGGCCAGAATAGGTCTCTGCGGATTTTGCAGGGGATTTTGGCAGTGTACTAGCTGTTATGACTAAACATCTAAATCATTGTATTCTAGACTGAGAGCTTCCATGATTCAACAAAATGCTTTGGACAGCAAAGATAACAGAGGTTTAGTGTAAAATGAATCTACAGGAATATGAAATATCCTTTCGAAGTAGGTGACCTGATAGGTTTTTCCTCTCTTGGTTTTTGATTAGCAATGATCAGTCTTGAGTTATCAAAACTTCTTATTGTGTATAGCACCCTTTTAAAAATCCAGTTAGCTCATTATAATTTGGTGTAAACAATTGTTTTTGAGAATGGAAAGGAAGATCAAGCCCCCAGGGTCTCATGTGTGCAGGCAAACTCTCTACCACTGAGCTATACCCCCAGCTAGAAATCATTTTTTTATATTGGATACATGTCTAGACAATTCATAAAAATGTGTAGAATGATTGCTTTGTGGAGGGAGTAGGAATTCACACCCATGTGTATATGTAATATAAATAAAAGGGTTCTGTGGGTAAATAGCCACGTAAATTTAACATGCAGATTCTCATTTTTCAGTTGTAACTTATTTTTCTGTTCGAGTCTATAAAGATATGACAGTTTTGTGGGTTTTCTAGCCAAGACCTATGACGAGTAACAGTGAGATACAGTTTTAAAAGCTAGACAGGCGGCAGAGAACAGATCTTTTCATTCAGATGTTTTATGACAGTAGACAGATCACTCCCTTTTGGGCGCACTCTGCCCCTGCATCCAAACATTATGTTTTGTTTGTTTGTGGTTTTTTAACTATATTACATGACATTAATTCATGGAAAACCTACTCAGATCATGTGAAAAATAAAAGCCATTTTTATCAAGAGAGGAGGGGTAAAGATCATAATAATGTGGCTTCTTAATTCCTTCTAATATTTAAAGACAGAATGTTTTTGTGATTATGTATCATTTCTATAACACACATTTTAACATCTTAACCACAACCTATCTACTATTTTGCATTCTTTTGTTCCTTTATAGTTTTTTCCACAGTATTTCTGATCGTGTTCTTTGAGAGCATGATTTGGGATTTGTGGATCTAGTACTGAGTGTATCAAATCTCAGGGAGTTTCTCTGGGGATGAACATGTTGCTAAAGGCATAAACGGGATGCTCTATTACTCAAACAAGTATCTCTGGAGCCCAAGAAATGTTGGACAAGCAAATGTTACAGATAAAAAGAACGTGCATGGCACAAGTCATTATAGTACTGGACATTTGCTGAATGAATGTGCTAGGCAAGGTGCAATGGCCAAGCACCTTGCCAATATCTCTTAATTATTTTGACAACTGTCTAAAGTAGTTCTCATTGTTTCATAAAAGAACTAGACCTTAGCCAAGTTAAACAGCTTCTCTAAAGCCAGAAGTTAGAAAGTAGAGGAACAATTTGACATTTTGGCTCCACCACTATACACAGTGTAGAAATTGCCTTAAATGCAGGTTTAAATGATCTCTTAAATTCTTTAGCCATGTACCTAACACATCTTAACACTCAGTGAGTTCTCAGACTAATCAGTGCTGACACCACCAAACTGATTATCCTGATCAATTACATTAGACTGCTTCCTTAATAATTGCTCAGTCAGTATATTGACCCTCCTCAGATGTCATTGGTGGAAACCGTTGGATGGAAGGGGATGTGGAGCAGGACACCATTCTATTACTGAAAAATCCAGTAAATATTTGTTTAATTTCCTATCGTTAACTTAATTCATTTTTGAACCTTAGCATGAGGGTTGGCTAGATAATTTCTTGTAGCTCCAAAGTTCTTAAATGTAAGATTCCATTTTATCTAGTTTATAATTAGACAAGTTAAGATATAAGAGACGGACCCATGGGTAAGGCACTTACTGTGCAAGCGTG
Source organism: Ellobius talpinus (assembly GCA_001685095.1). Taxonomy (NCBI): domain Eukaryota; kingdom Metazoa; phylum Chordata; class Mammalia; order Rodentia; family Cricetidae; genus Ellobius; species Ellobius talpinus. The sequence goes on from LOJH01028225.1 coordinate 13,479, forward strand.
AGGACCTGAGTTCAAATCCCTGGGACTCATGGAAAAGCAGGCTTTCCACATCTGTAATCCCAGCACTGCTATAGCAAAAGGAGCAGCTGACTTGTGGGCCAGCTAACCTGGTATATGCGGCAGGGAGCAACAAAGACCCCATTTCCAGGTGGCAGGAAAGGACCCACACCGAGGTTGTCCTCTAAACAGGCAGGCTATGACACACAAAAGCACACACATATACACACATACTTAAAAAGACCTAATGAAGAATCAAGTGATAACCCCAATAATAGGAATGGTTATTGAAGCAGCTATGAAAGACTCAAAAAATCCAAATCGATTTTTTTCCAGTTTGCTTGTGCACTAACCGCTTAGTACCAAGGGCTGCAGTGCTGCAGGATGGAATGGGATAGTAACTTCTGAAGAGGGCTCCGTTAACTCAGAGAGCACGGATGGGCAGCCTGTTCCCTCTGCTCACAAACCTGTCAGCTGCTTTGTAGTCAGTCATTATACAAACGAATAGAGTAGCCAACCACGGGTTTGTAGACACTACCTTTACATCCTCAAGTGCTAAGCACATGAGTAAAAAAAGGTCAAAATCAAAACACACAGACCAATAAAAGTTCTACAGGCCATGCCTTCCAGAAAGACACATTTAGTTGACTCCACACCAAGACAGGACAGAGCTGTTTGAGGAAAAGGGTGTCTCCTGGTAGTAGTGTCCCTACAGCTTGCCTCTGAATGGTTATTGAGAGCTTCATCATGCTGAACCTCCTTAGGTTTTAAATTCCACAGAGGTTTTTGAGAGGACTATTGGCATCTTATTGGACAAGAAATTTGAAATTCAAAAAATTCAGTTTCAGAGTTTTGGTCCAACAAGATGCCAACCAATAGTCCTCTCAAAAACTGATTTTCTCCCTGAAAGATGTGAGCATAGACTTCACTCTCCCACAGAACCCCTAAAAACGTTCCAGAAAGTCTGATTCTTCCCCTTAGAAATGGGGTGGCTAGAAGATAGGGCAAGCAATACAAGGGAAAATGATTCATGTAAATTATTCTCTAGGTAAGAAAGCATATCTTATAAATAGAAGAAGTATTGAGAAATATTTATAAAATACATGAGAAAACTTTTTTTTACAACAGATATGCCACTTAATACATGTCAGTAAAGGTATGTATTGGCCTGGTCTGTGGAGGCATAACACACAGAGATTCAAGAGCAGCCTGAGAACTCAACCACCTGCCTCCCATTAGTGTTAATTAGCCTCTCGCCAGATCATTCTAAAATTTTACCCCCATGGTCTGTTTTAAGGCATCAAGAGGCAGGAAATTCAGAGTGAAAGCCAAAATTCCAACTCAGAACTTTCTGATATGCAGCCTCCCATGGAAAATGGGTGAACCAGGGCAAGTCCTAGATACCGCCTTAGCATGTGAGAATTCTAGTGAAAACAACGCTCCTTAGGAAACAGTAGGAACATTGAGTGATGTCCTCCATTATGAGTCAAAACCCTCGATACCAGGTTAGATGTCCAATGACAGACTGGATAAAGGAAATGTGGCATATATATGCAGATTTACTGTTTTCAGTCAAAAGAAAAGTGAAGCTATGATTAGCTCCTTTTATTGATATTTCTTTGCTTTATGACTCTACAGCCCTCTTCAAAGGTGTCAGTTCCAATGCTTTTTTTCTCATTCTTTTTGCCACAAGCCTTGGTTTTCTAGTGAAAGGGGACATCGACATCAAAGTGCATCCCTCTGGGAACCTTGACGTCATGCCATCACCCAGTCCCCCACCACTTTACACAGAAGGTGCTGTTCACCTTTACACTGCCAAATGAAAGCTCTGTGGCAAACCAGAAATAGCCATGCTTCTAGTTTAACCACAACTAGGGAAACCAATAAGATAGGAAGACAATAGCAGATATCATCTTTCATAGACCAACATACTCAGAGAGCCAGGCATGGTGGTGCACTCCTTTGATCCAAAAACTTGGGGGGCAGGGGCAGACAGATCTGTGTGAGTTTGAGGTCAGTTTGGTCTACATAGGGAGTTTAAGCCAGCCAAGCCTACATAGTAAGATCCTGCTTCTAAATAAGTAAGTAAATAAATAAATGTTCTAAATAAATAAATGAATGAATAATTAAATAAATAGCAAGATCCTGCTTCTAGATAAATAAACAGACAAACAAGCAAGCAAATAACATTGTAAGGAGGGAGGGGAGTAAGATACAGGAGCTCTCCCTGTCAGTGTTGCATGTAACCGAGTGTGGAAAGGCCAAGGCTTTCCCGTGTTGGTGTGTTGCTTCCTGGCTTTCCAGAAGGTACTGCTTTTTCCTGGAAAAGCACATGAAGAGGTGATTTCCCAGGAAATGAAAATTGCCAGGCACATTCACATCCCATGGATGCCCCGTGAGCCAGCGCCTGCTCCCCTTGTTTCCCCTTAACATCACCCAGCTCCTCCACCTGTCGTGTGCTGTAATAAAACCAGCTTCTTTACTGTGTGTCCTGTGGGTTTATGCCAACCACACCAGGTCCATAAACCATGGTATATTAAAGTGTAATAGACTGTGTAAAGAATGCCTGGAAGATCTTCCAACCTCTATCCTTTCCCCTCACTTCACATTTTACTGCTTCTCTATGAGTATTCATAAACATGACTTTATTGTGTTTAGAATAGAGTCCTCGATCTCTCTGCACAGTCTTCTTCGCCTATACCCACCATGTAAAAGCTTCAGATTAAAAGTTCCAAGACTTGGGTACATTTACATGATTTCGGTCTTAATTTGGAAATTTCTGAATATCCAATCTTATTTATAGAACCTTTATCAAAATTAAGCCTAGAAAAGTTTAGTATATTTTGAAAACTCTGAGGCTAATGGTACTTGGACTTGTGAAAACACTCTAAAATTTGAACTCCAAATGAAAGCAGCATGTATCGGGATAAAAATAGTATATTCTGATGTATTGGTTGCCACTATCAAGCAAAGTGGAGTAGGAAAGGCAGGCTGCCAACAGATCTCAGAAGTGCACTGTGCACCATACCATGGACACGGCTCTATTGGAGTTCACAGAAAAACCAATTCTGCCCCATGAGAAGAGGCATAGAGGGCTTCATCAAGCAGGCAAATTTTAAGCTTCATTTCTGAAGGGGAAAAAAGTACTTTGGCAGTGGAGTTTGGGTGGGGGAAGAGAAGGGATAAAGAGATATTCAAAATAAGAAACTGCCACTTGCCTCCCAAATAAAATCATTAGAGAAAGCACAGATAATATTAAAGTCCAGAGGGACAGGTGCATTGGGCAAGAGTTGAGAGTAAAGAGAGCCTGGTCATGAAGGCTTGGTGTGCAAGGCAGAAGTGCTTTATCCTGTACTGGGGTCCTGTGTGAGTCTCTCTCTCTCTCTCTCTCTCTCTCTCTCTCTCTCTCTCTCT
>LOJH01028226.1:384-17805 GCA_001685095.1 Ellobius talpinus
TTAATTTTGGTAAGTGATATTTATCCAGAAAGTTGTCCACTTCCTTTAAGTTTTACAATACAGGTTTTCGAACCTGATGATTCTCTAGATTTCCTCTGTGTCTGTTGTTATGTCCCCATTTTCATTTCTGATTTTGTTAATTTGGATATTTTCTTTCTGCCTTTTGGTTAATTTGGATAAAAGTTCGTCTATTTTGTTGATTTTCTTTATGAATCAATTCTTTGTCTCATTGATTTTTAGTGTTGTTTTCCTTATTTCTATTTTGTTGATTTTAGCTCTCAATTTGATTATTTCCTACCGTCTAGTTATCATGGATGAGTTTTTTTTTCTTTCTGAAGTTTTCAAATGTTCTGTTTTGGCCGAGACACAGTTACCAGCCAGATGCAGAGGTAGCAAGTTAAGAGTGCCTCACTTATAAAAGGTACCAAGCCATGTACACATGGACAAGAATTATAGGTTAATTTAAGATGTAAGAGCTAGCAAGAAATATACCGGAGCTATTAGTCAAACAGTGTTGTAATTAATATAGCGTTTATGTGGTTATTTGGGTCTGGGTGGCTGGAAAACAAATGGCGCAGTCCCCTTTTACATAGGAACATATTCCTATGTTCTACAGATATCTGATATTTGACAAAGTTGCCAAAAACATTGGAAAAAACATGCATAAGTGATGTTGGGAAAATTGGTATCTACATGCAGAAGACTGCTTTATAACTTAGTTTGAGGGAGGAAGGAAAAGTGATGTAGGAAGCATACAGGAGAACAAACACTTCAGGGAATCAAGGATCTCAACATAAAATGTGAATTTATGAAATGTCTAGATGAAGAAGTAGGAAAGATACTACAATATGTAGATGCAAGAAAAGACTGTATAAATAGGACCCTGGTTACTCAGGAAATAATGCTATCGATCAACAAGTAACTGCACCTCATATAACCAAACGTTTCTTCTATACATGGAAGGAAAGTATTGAGCAGAGACACAGTCTACAGAATTGGAGAAAATCTTTAACAGCTATGCATCTGATTTAGAATTAAAATGTAAAAAAAAGTAAAAGAAAACTAAAAATCAAACCAAACAACCCAATTAAAATGTGCCATGCTTTAGAGCAGAGAGCTCTTAAAAGAAGAAACACAAATGACTAATAGAAGCAGTGGTCAACATCCTTAGCCATTGAGACGATAAAATTAAAACTCCTTTGAGATACCCTCTTACCCCATTCATAATGGCTATTATGAAAACAAAAGAAAATATGTTGACGATATGAGGAAAAAGGAACCCTTTTTCACTTTTGGTGGGAGACCAAACTGATACAACCACTATGAAAATCTGTGTGGATGCTTTCAAAAAACAAACAAATAAAACAAAATAAAACCTAATAACTGGTCTGCCACATGACCCATCTATACCACTCCTGGGAATATATACAAAGAAATGAATACCTGGCTACAGAGAAACTTATACATCCATGTTCATTGCTACTCTCTTCAAAATAGCCAGGCAATGTAAGGAACCTGGAGGGCCCATCAGCTGACGAGCAGATAATAAAAATATGGCAAACATACAATTTAGAATTTTAATCAAGAGCAAGAAAAATGAAATTATAAACAGATGGATCTGGAAAATACCATATATTAAATGAAGTAAGCAAGTCTTGGACAGAAAAATTTCCCCATGGTCTCCCTCAGGATTCTAGCTTTGAATTCTTACACTGTGATGTTTAACTTAGACTATAGAAAGGGTCCATTAGTAGAAATGGAACAAAATACAGGTCTAAATGGAGGGGAAGGGCAGCAGAAAGCATGTGCTATGAAAGTAGAGAGAGGAAATACTAAGGATGAAAAATTTTACTTTCATGAAGAACAAGTTAGAGAACACAGAGAAGTAGGTGAAAAGATAATCAAAAACAATGACATAAAGAAAAAAAGCTCCACAAAGCTTATGATTGGCTATAAAATGTGTGAAAATAGGTACCCCAAATGGGTGGCTAAAGTATGTCCCAGAAGCCAGAGATTACTCAACAATATTCCAGTGTGGTACCTTCTCCTCCCTCTCTCTCCTTAGGGATGAAACACAAGGCATGGAGGCTAGTGCTCTAGCAATGAGAACATCAAAATAGCTGTTACTTAGAATGTTCAGTGAGCATTAATATTGATAGGTACCTACTGTTTTATTTCAGAACACATTTCCCCCAGTTCTGTGGTTTCTAAAGTTCTTCCCTGATATAACTTGAGAACAAAAACATGCACAGATATTTTTAATATGTGCACTCTATCATTATACATGTATAAAAATAAATAGCATTTTAACAACATTTACCTTTTTGCATTCTTCCATTTCATGTTCAAACATTGCACTGAAAACTGGAGATCGAGCTGTAACAATAATAAGCACCATTACTTAATGCACAAATTTCTTTTTAAAATATTATATTATCCAAAGGAGAAGATACCTGCAAGCACAGACTTATGAGCTTTGAATTCTTTTCCTCTCACAAAAAAGCAGCAATCTGTAAATCTTGTGTTTTCCCAGAGATTACCTAAGTCTTCTGCTAGTCGACATTCTGGTACCTTCAAAGTGTTTGTATTAGTATATCCTGATACATTTACTGAATCCTGAACCACACTCACCTAATAAAGAAGAAAACAAGGAAAACATTTTCATACAGTATTTTAAATAATCAGTTACTATGTGTATATTTAATATTTTTAACTTAAAAGTACCATGGTTAATTCAATATATTATTGATCAAAAATCCTAGTACCCTCTTAAATAAATTTAATATAAGTGAGTGAAATAGCATAGAAGCTTAAAAATAACCTACATATTTTTTCAATAGTGACAGTGTATATAAAAGTAAATGTCATCAGTTGATTAAAAAGTTAATTACAATCATAAAATTATTTCCTAATAGAAACTCTACAATATCATCATCAAACTTGGCAAGCTGACATTTTTGTAGAGTAAATTCTGTTGTTGCTTTTCACTTATAGTTCATTGTATTAACAACTCACTGTATTATACATACAACTTGTATAGTTTTCAGAGACATACAACTATTATTACACAGAAATTGGAAATTTGGGGCTGGAGAATTGGCTCAAGAGTTAAGAGCCTTTTTTCCCAAATGACCTAGCTTTGATTTCCAGCACTGACATAGACATTTTCAACCACTTGCAACCCCATGGGATACAACACTGTTTTCTGGTCTCCCTGGGCAAAAGGGACTCTGTTGGTAGGGAGACACAGATGCAAACATCCCCCCCACATTAATAAAATAAAACAGATATAAAAATAAAAATGGGGAACTTAATTTCAAATTTCAAGATTAATAGAACTGATTTAAATATCTGCTAAAATTGACTTAAAACTTTTAAATTACAAGAATTCCCACAAAAGTGACTGCAATTATCAAAGTTCACAATATTTTTTGGAAAGACAAAAATGAGTTAAGTATAAATGTACTTTAGTTCAAATTGTGGGCACCTCATTTATCTGTGAAATCACAAGAGTTGGGATAACTGTGACACTGCTTTCATGTAGATCCCATTAAAGATCACTGTTTACTGAATCAAAACTTGCAACATTCACATCATCTTTAAAAGAAAGCACTCCATAACATTATGTTGAAATTTTCATATTACAATAAATGACAACAAAAAAGTACTTCAACTATCAAAGCAAATAATTCAGAGCAAATGAGCAATTTTTAAAAATTAACTTACATATGTTATTTTAGTTATGCTTTTGAGTGCTAAATATTGGGAACATTTGTCATAAAGCAATAGATAATTTAATTCGTTTCTTGAAAGTATAATTTAAGGATACACACATTAGGCTTTGGGTATGGTTTAGGTGGTAAACTGTCTGCTATACAAACATTAGAACCAGAATTTGATCTCTAGCCCCCATGTGAAAAAAACAATTACAGTACTAAGTGTAATCTCAACACTGAGCAGGCAGGGAAGAGATACCCAGCTGCTTATCTTTCCTTATAACAATTCTGATCAAAGGTATTTATTACAATCTTATGAGAAGGTACTATAAATATGGGGCCAAGCTATTATGTATACAAAGTCAATAATAAAGGTTCTATTTTAAGACTTCCATCATTCAAATTATCTAAAATTTCAGTAACTTCAAAGAGAAAAAAAATACTTCCCTGATCTTTACTTGATTGTCTGGTATACTTTATTATATATCAGTATACCAGAAGTTAATGATACACATGGAATGTAATAAATACTGATATAAATAAGTACTCAGGGTTTATTTAGGAATTTTTTAGTATATAATGTATTTAATTGCTTATATTAAGCATTACTCTTGAAATTTTTAGGTAGAGAACTGGATCTGCTTATTAACCTACATAAATTATATAGCAGTTATAAAAACAGTATGGTAACATTTGAGTTAGGAAAAGATTTCTTAAATCCTATGTGTTGTCTCTAATTCACGGTAACATAATTATGTGTGTGTATGTGTGTGTGTGTGTGTGTGTGTGTGTGTGTGTATACATGTGATGCAAGTGCACAAGCGTCATACTACCAATGTGGCAGCCAGAGGAAAACTTTGAGAAGTAAACTCTCTCCTTCTACCTGTTTCTGAGTTGAATCGGTCTTGTTGTCAAGTATTTCAAGCTAGACCACAAGTTTTGGTCTGATTCTCCTATCTCAGACTTTCATTTGTTACAGAAGTGCTAGACCACAGGTACATGCCATCATATCTGGCTTTTTACGTGAGTTTTAGTAATCAGGCATGCGCATGGCAAGTGATTTTACCCACTGAATCATTTCTTTGGGCCCCAAAATAATATATTTAATGTAAAAAGTTGATGGAAAACACACAATAAATAGATGACAGAGATAGATAGATATAACTAAGAATGAAAGAAAACAGACATCATCATAGATGTGAAGCACAGCTGCATTCTGTGTAAATAATCATAATTAAAAAGCTTGTATTCCTCTCATACCTACCTAGTGCTAGCAAAGCAATGACACATTTCAATTCAGATGGAAATTAATAAGCTAATTAAAACTGAGAAGTGATGGGTTCATTATTCTGATATCTAAAATTTGAAATGATAAAAATATTGAGAACAGGTAATGAATAACTTTATTTATGGAACCTAGAGAGAAAAATTCAGGAAGAAGGCTGAGATTTTCACTGACTTAATAAACAGGACAGTTCCCTTACTAAACTTGCCACTGATTCACCCTAAGGATATAGCATAAAACAAAGAAGAATATTTTAGCAGTATAACTGAATGTGCATATAGCTAACAAATCTGGTTCTTCTCTTCTGTGGGACTGAAGAAAATACTGGCTCTACCTTTTAAAAACCTGAACCCTCTACAAACCATCCTAAAAACAAGATGCTACTAAAGCCACAAAGGACTACAATGCTGTCTCTCTAATCAATTACTTGCTTACTCTATACTCACTACAAAGGCAGAAACTTTTAAAAGTCCAGTTTAACGTATCTCCTAGAAGAGGTAGATGATAAGAGTTTGCGCCTTTCAATAACCATTTCAAAAGTTCTGGTGACGGCAAGAGGGTAGTCACGTTTTCATTTCTCACAGCTAAGAGTTCAGAAAACAAAACCCATCTTCCACTTATTACCGTGTTTTAAACAGTCAAGTCAATCTGATACCTCATAAAAAGGAAAAGGTTTTATTGTTTTCTTTAAATATGTCCGTAAGAAAGAACAAGGTTAGCTTTATGAAAAGCTTCTCATATATTTTAGCTATACATATATTTCTCTGCTTATCAAGGAATGCCATAGATCTGTAGACTATCAAGAAAATTGAAAATTTTTAAGGTTTCAAAAGATGAATGAGTCTGACCCGTGTTCCGTTTCTCTAGCTTAATCTCAAGTCTCACTTGTATCACTTGGAGAAAGGAAGTATGGCTGTTTACACTGTTGGAAATTCTCATCTAACTCTTGCCACGTGAGCCACTACACAGACTGCAAGACTAAGCTATGTCTTGCATAAAAACAGGTAGCACCCAGCTGCCTTACCTGTCTACAGCACCACTTGCAGTGGAGGGGGAGGTGCCAGTTCTCTAGGGAGGGCAGTGCAATGCTTCCTCCTCTTCTGCAAGCAGTGTGGAGATGCTGTAGAAGGAAGGGCATCCATGAGAGGAATGGAAGGAATGATGGAGGGCACAAAGAATGTTGTTTAAAGGTGATTTTTGCCCACCTATGCCCTAGTGTCCAAGAGGTCATGTCTGGGCTGGTGAAAAGTGCATTTCAAGATCTAAAAATGGGATCTGATCATTACCAACTTAAAACCATGTGTCATAATACATCCTATGGGTCACCAGAATTATTACGTAGCATAGAAATAACAAAATTCAAAATGCATACTTGAATAATCCTAAAATTAATTTCAGCCTTAATTCTGAATTTATTGATTGTCTAGGTTCCAGTACATACACTCAAAAAATACCTATTATCAAACACTATTTCAGGTCTATAATACAGATTACTTAGATTCTTTTCTAAAAAAGGTTCATTCACTTACTCAAGGCTCTCAGGTTGTTGCTTGGTTTTTTCTTTAATACATTACTCAAATAATCTTAAAGGATCATTAAAGTCTAAGATAACAGTTTAAAAAAACAAACATTTTTAAATTAAGGTAAACTCTAAAAATTCTGGAAGAGGCTATGTTAAAGGCAAAAACTTGAACAGTATAACTTCTTTTATTTTAAAAATACAATCTGTTATTTTATTATAACAGTATAAACTTTTATTTAAAATATTACTTAAATACCTCCTTATTGCAAACAAATGCTACCATTTTTTCCCTTTAAATCATGAGAAACTATCCAAATAATTGTATTTATAACAAATGAATTTTACAGTTCATATATGCAAGTATTTCTCTATGGTCTTATTTCAATTCCAAAACATCTTCAGTATGATACAATACAATGACATGCAGTTGGTAATCTTGAAAATATAACCTTTGGGTTTACTCCACAAAAATGAATCTCATGATTTCATATGAATAAGTCTACCCAATGATAAAAATGACAGAAGCAAACCCAAACCAAAAATGAATACAAATCAAGAGTAAATTCCAGGTAAAGGAAATGCTCATAATTTTCAAAATATGATGTTTTATGAATATAAATTAAGCATGTATGTTTGTCAAAATATGTGGGCATATCATTAACATCTCAGATTTGTTTTTTAGAATATTAACACCTATTTGAGGATGTTAATCCAACAGCTTGAAAGACAAGGTTTTCCAATGTTTTCCACATGCTTTTTATTCAATCAAACTATGAGTACTAAGGTTGAATCAGATTAACCTAAAAACTGGTTTCTTATATCAGAGTTATTCACAATGAAGAAGATATTAAATAAACACAACAAAGATAGACATATCCAGCTCCTTCAATAAGAAGGATTTAGTATATGGTAGGTATAGCTATAAAAACAACTAGAGACATGATAAAAAATACAGAACATCACAATAATTTGTAAGATAATTTTAGTCAGCTTTTTATGCTGAATTTACAAAAGAATTTATGGAATATATCAATCACTTTAATTTCAAAAGTATTAATCTTGTTCATACTTTTGCCACATCACTAAGTAAACCATGGAATACTTTATTAATAAAAACATACCCACCTCACAGAATAATGTAAGCTTGTCATCTGGTAAGAGACCATTGGCTTCATCAAGCAAAAAATCCCTTCTAATGAATTTTTTAAATCCCCAGTCTTTCCCCTGTACAAATCGATAAGCTCTTTGGCTTTCTGGTGGAAAACAGAAGTTTAAATAAAACAAGTATCAAAGATACATTTTTTCCTTAATGGTAAAGAAATATAGATGTACAGGACATAAATAAAATATTCATTGTGATTCATTAACCATGTGTATAAATAAAGTATCTGAAGAAACGTGCCAAGGAGAATCAAACCACTTCATTTTTGCTCAAAAGTTTGGCCAGCCAATGAACTTAAATGAAGATTTCTGACTCTCTTAAGCAAAGACATCATATCTGATAGAAGGAAAAACATATACAGACACACAGACACTCCTTTTCTCTTTGTCTCTCTCTCTCTTTCTCTGTCTGTCTCTCTCACACACTATCTGTTTTTCTGTCTCTGTCTTTCTGTCTCTCTCTCTCACACACACAGAGCATGCCTAAATGACATAAAATCAAAACACACTAACATAGGCATAAGCAGTCATCATCTAATTTCAAACTCTGTTAGAATATATCTTATTTCCTGTTTCTCCCCTTAAAACTAAGTGATCTGATTCATTAAGAATTTTCTTTCTTTATTTGTTTGTTCTTCAAGGCAGAGTTTCCTATAGCTTTGGAGCCTGTCCTGAAACTAGCTCTTGTAGACCAAGTTGGCACAGAGATCTGCCTCTGCCTCCCGAGTGCTGGGATTAAAGGCATGCGCCACCATCACCCGACCCTCATTAAGAAATCTTTCAAGTTCTGCTGGCGAACCCATCCTATTCATCCTATTGATTTAAATTTGCTGAATTATAGAAAACTTCAAATTGGTTAGAATGCTAAAAAGCCTCTTGCCATTTCCAAGATTTTAGAAATAATCTCATGGAATATAGTTTCACACATAAAAGGGCAAAAGATGCTTTTAGTATAATATGTAAAAGATTTTGATATCTAAGACATTTCAAACATCTTAGGTACTGCTCAACTGTACACTACGAAATACACAAGATTCTCATCAGAAAGTATTCATTATATAGTATTATCTATACAATCAGGCTATGACTTAAGTAAAATACTCTATTTTAAACATCACATAATATGTAAACATAAATATTAAGAAGTTTATGTATAATGAAGTTATTTGGTTCTTTGATTCACAATTATTTACAACTCAGTGTGGCAGTTTACAGCCATTCCACCTCCTTTGTATTGCTGTGTAGCAAGAAGGCAAGGGTGGAGAAATTTTCTAATGACAATGACCAGGAATCCTGTTTCAGCAGCAACTATTTTTCCAAGAGACAAGTGAAATGTCATTTTAAGATACAAAGTAGTTAAAATTTAACATTATTTTAAGTACTTCTGTATGTCTACAGAAGCTAAAACTTTACAATGTGAAATGCACAATGAAATAATGGCTACAGATAAATTTTTGGACTAAGGAAATTTGAGGGAGGAAAATAATCCAAAACTTTTCTAGATAAAGTCACTGTATGTAGATAAAGAGACTCCTTCCCCCAATTTGCCAATCACTTACCCATTGCTTTTGTTTCTTCCCTTTTTGCATTCAGAAGGGAAAATTTGAATTTTGCTCGAACCTCACTTTTTGGGCAGCTGACTAAGAGCAAATATAAGGACAAGTAGTCTTTACTTTCATCATCTAACCCCTTTGGGTTTACCCTCAGGCACCTAAAATAAAACAAGAGGTCACTTAGAGGAATTTAGTATTTGATATTAACAAAAAGACGGGAAATGCTGAAATCACCTGCAAATTAATATCCCAACAGCACTCCTGTAATAAGTCCATGTTTTTCCAATTTCTCCATTTTAATAGAAATTAATGACTAATTTAATGTAAAAATTATACTAATACCCATAGACCCAACAACAACAATGAACCCAAAGTAAGATAAATACAGTTAAAAATATAATAATAATGCTTACCATTTCATTTTATCATTTGGGCCAGAAGAAAATGTTGAACTCTTTAACACTTCACCCATTTCTTCTCGACAAAAACTGAAGTTATTAATAGTCCACATGTAGGAAAATTTCACTACTTTAACCTATGAGATCAGAAAGCCACTTTTATACGCATGACAATCTCTTGTCAGAATTCAAATATTCATTCTAACCTTCTAGTGATGATGTCACACTGTTTGACATTTTACATAAACTTGTCATGACCAGAAAATTTATGAAACAAGCATCAAATGCATTTTAAAAGGCATGTACCTGTGTGTAACACCAGCTTTCTGCAACAGTGCTAGGAGACATATCTCCAGACAGAGATGGAGTAGGTTCCATAGACATTGCCACTTTATAAGAAGCTTAAGATTCATATATTATCCCACAAACTGGAGTAATTTAGCTACAAGGAAAAAAGTAAATTTATTGATCAACCTTTGAGAAAATTAAGAGAGAATATATTTAAAGTTGAGAAAAATTATTATTAAAATTAGATTTGAAGGGACACATGAGGTGTTAAAATAATTTTAGAAATTTTTAATAAATTAAACCATAAACATCTGTCAACCAAAACAACTGAAATATAAACAAGATTACTATTTATATATGACACTATTTTTCAAAATATCACAAGTCAAAAATATCCATGTAACATAACATGTTATAGAAACTTAATGACATCAATATCTGCTTCATCTTCTGCCATTAACTTCCTGAAGTCCAAAGGGCCATGAGAAAGTTATTGCAGTAAGTACTTGTCATCTCTGTTATTACCAAACAACAGACTACAACAGCCTACAGAGAATTCCAACAACCTGGCTGTGAGCTAAGACTGTATCTCTCACAGTGTTTCCTTCAGAGGTGTACTGAATCATGTACTTCCCTTCTAGTTATCTGTTCCTGTACCAAATCAGTTTGCATGCACAATCATCCATCTACCTGAATGTAGTTGAACAGCATTTGTTTGAGATGCTCTTCTTTCTCTAATGTGTACTTTTGAAATCTGTGCCAAAATTCAGTTGGTTGTAGTTGTATAGAACTTTAATACACTAAAGCAATATATTTCATTATTGTTGGACTGTGTTCTCATCTTCAGTATTCTAACTTTCCATTCTCCTCCCCTCCTCTGATTGTCATTGTTGGTGTTGTTGAATATACTGTACTGTGTAAGAGCAATGACAACCTACTTTTGATTTAAGAACTGATAAAGAAACCACATAAATCCTATGGAGGGATATATCTTCAAGGAGACAAATCTTTCAATAAAAAGAGACATAATTTTCTCTAAAACGAACACTAATGCGAGAAGAAAAAATGAAGATTGAAGTAAGTCACTTGAAAGACTGGGAAAGAAATAAAGCTATGAAATATAAACCAGCAAATAAAACTGGGAATGAAGAAGCCCTTTAAAACTCTGCAACAGAGATATGAAGCAGAAGCCAGGAATCACTGTGCAGACCTGGAGCCCTAGGCAGAGTGCAGCACAGAAACGCAGCCTGGTCTACATGGCAAATTCCAATCTCCTGTCTCAAAACTAAAACAAAGAAAATAGAAGGAAGAAAAGGAGAAAAGGGAGTAGTGAGAGGGTAGTGGTGATGATAATCGAGCACGAGGCAAGAAAACTGGAGGAAAGGAAAGGACAATAGGAGGAATGGAGGAGAATGGAAGGTGAGGACACGAAAGAGAAGAACCCAGTCAACAATAACAAAAAATATAATTTTAAAATATTCAACTTCTGCAATGCAACTACAACCAACTGGTTTTTGATAAAGACTTCAAAAGTAGACACTGGAGAAAAGAAAACAAACAAATGCTGCAAGCAAACCTAATTATCTGCAGAAAAATGAAACTTTACCATCATTTTTTTGTCCTACCAAGACAAATAAATAAATTCTAAATGGACCAAAAGACCAGAAACTGATACTGCTGCATAGAAAAATAGGAAATACATGTCAACATGTAAGTACTTTCCGACCAAGACCCAGGCCACTCAAAGTAAAATCAATAGTGGGCAAATGGGACTTCATAAAACTAAAAACTTCTGTACATGAAAGGAAACTGTGTATTAATTGAAGAAGCAGCCTACATAAATACAGAAAATCTTTGCCAGCTACACATTGGACAGAGGACAAAACAGTTAAACAAACAAAAATGCTAAATACTGTGAGAAAATAAATAACTGGCTATGGAACTGAAATTTTCAAACGAGGACATATAAATGGCCAAGAAACACTTTGAAGTGGTGAACAATCTTAGCCATTCATCAGAGAAATGTGTGTTAATCTCACTCCATTCAAAATGGCTACCATCAAGGGAGAAAAAAAGATACTAGATGCTGGCCTGGTGTGAACATAGGGATAGAGAAAGAGAAATACTTACACATTTTGAGTTGAGATTAGAACTAGTATAGTCACTATGGATATCACTCTGCATTTTTCTCAAAAAAACCCTAAAAATAAAACTAATTATGACTTTTCCTAGGCATATACTCAAAGATTCTGTCCTAACACAGGGATACTTGTACATCCAGGCTCCTTGCTTCTCTAGTCATAACACCTAGGGAATTAAATCAGCCTGGCTATTGATCAACTAACAAATGGATACTATCATTGTGCTAAATATAAATAACAGAACTGTATTCAGCTGTAAAGAAAGATAAGATTTACTGGAAAATGAAAGAAACTGCAAGATATTATAATGATTTAGGTAACCCAGGCCAGGAAGACATAAATGCTACATGTTCTTTCAGAAATGGATAATACTCTTGAGTTTTCAGACAGGGGTGTATAGCTTGGACCTACAGAGTCCAGAAAGTTAGGAAAGGATCACTGGTAAGGGAGAAAAATACTCTAAGGGTGTTGGGTGTGGGACAGAACACATATGAAGGCAGAGGGAAGAAATACTGGGAATAAAATGATTTAAATGGGAGATTAAGGGAATGGAGGGCAGAGAGGGTGGGAAGGGAAGGTTAATCAAAACTAGTAATTTATGAAGGAACCAACTACTTTTCAGGAAAATTAAAATATAATTAAAATAATAAAAGAATGGAATACCCACCATAGGTGGGATGCTGTCTGTCCCTAGGAACCATTGGATATTAAATGAAAATCCTGGTGGTACACAATACCTTTGTTTGAGTTCTTAGCCAAGAACACCTCAAAGACCCTCAAACAATACAGGTTACTGTCACTGCTCTTGGTTGTCAAACAGAACTACAAGGTTAGACCCTATTCCTGAATGAAGACACCACACACATGGGAGCAGGAATTACAGAAAACCAAGTTGAAACTAAGTTGGAAAGTCCCTCCCGCTGGGTACTTTTTATAGTGCCAGATATTCAGAGTTGAGAAAAAAATCATGAAGGGTCTTACCCAGCTGTGGACCTGTGGACCACAGTGCCAACCTGCCAGGAAAGATGTGCCCATTGATCCAAAAAGAGCATGACTATTATGGGAGTAGTCATCTGCATTATGATTGCATATGGGGTACACTCTGCTAGAAGTTTGTATCTGGTAATCTAGACCTGGTCAAGCAACCATGACTGGGGAATTCATAGGTATTAGATGTGAACCTATTTTTCTATTTTGTTAAATGCACATGCAGTCAACTGTTTCCTAAATACTTATGCTTATGCTCTTAGAATGTTGTTCTCCTTAGCCTTGATCAGAGAAGATTCTCTTTCCTGTGAATGGAAAAAGACTGCCTAAGATACTGAGGCCAAGTGACTGCTGAGTATGCAACTATCAATAGTGCATTCACACCATTATTTCCAAGAGCCAGGGAACATTAACAAGAGGAGAGTCCCATAATGGAGATGAGGGCTATGAAATGTTGTATTTGGGAGCATGACATTGGTACTTAAATTCACAGCTGCAGTTGCCTGAAAAGGGCCTGGACAAGGTTGAAACCCATCCATTCGGGAATGGAGTGCTTTCCACAGAGGACATGGACTCTTCACAGGGAAGCAGCAGCAGCTGCTGGCAGTTTGGAGGAAGGGAGTCACTGTCATCAGTGGTGTACCACTGATGAGTTATACAGACTTGACTGAGATAATGAATGAGGTTAACAATAACCAACCAAAATAAGAATTCAAATTTAGGCCAGTGAGATGACTCAGATGAAAAAGGCTCTTTCCATCAACCCTAACAAACGGATTCTCTTTACCTGAATAAGGAAAAAAAATGATAAAAAGAGAGAACTGACCACAAGGTAAAAAGAAAGAATTGACTCCTAAGGTTGTCATCTAATCTCTACATGTGGGTCATGGCATGCAAGTGCCCACTCCACCCTTTCTACAAACACATTAAAACCAACCAACCACACACAGAGAAATCACCAATGAAATATATTTCTATGAAATTCAAAATGAGGAAATAGAAGCAAATTAATGTGGCCTCATTAATTTTTCTACTTGCTGGTCAAAACTTAGGGAAAACAGAATGATTACTAATTTCACAGACTTTTTTCAGGCTTAAAAAGCAAAATGATAATATTTCTAGATATGTAAGACATGTACACCATACTCACCTACTTCTTGAATGGATAAATTCCCTGAAATTACTTCCCAGTCAGAAAGAGGAAAAGAACACAACAACCTCCATATAAAGCAGTTTTGATTTTTACTCCACTTAAATATGAACAAGAAACTCATGTCCGAAAAGAGATGATGGCACACACCCATAACCTTCATAACCCCAGCACTTGGAAGCCGAAGAAAGAAGACTGTGATTGTGAGGGCAGCCTGGGCTGCATGGCAAGACCTTGTCTCAAAAACAATAATAAAAACAAACTCTTAAAAGACTATGACAAAGCTGGGCAGTGGTGGCGCTCACCTTTAATCCCAGCACTCAGGAGGCAGAGGCAGGCGGATCTCTGAGTTGGCAGCCTCACTGGTCTATAGGAGCTAGTTTCAGGACAGGCTCCAAAGCTACAGAGAAAACCCTTCTCAAAAAAAAAACAAAAAGAAAAAAAAAGAAAATATAATCATCTTATTTTTTTAAAGGTTAATGTAAACAATAAGTGAGATTTGATAAGGTCTGGTATACAGCAAGGAAATCTGACAAATTATAATTCATTCATCTATATTTTTATTTGCTGGCATTGATATATGCTATTCAGGCTTGGGAGACATTACTTTTAATATGTTGAAATTTTAATATAAAATATGTAAAATTAAAAGCAAATAAAAGAAATACAATGAAGAAATTCATATGCAATAGATGAGAAATCTTCAGTTAGACAGGAAAGAGGCCAGTGCAGAATGGAGTAATCCCTAAGGTGTACCAAAGAGAACATGTCAACTTTATTCTAAAACAACTGTGATTCTATCCTTAACTGGCTTGGTAACTCTCTGAAAGTCAGGCTCAAGGGTTTGCCTCTGTTTCACCTATTTATCTTCCTCAAGATACAGATAAACCACTGCTGGATATAGACACAAAAGATGGTTCATCCTAACACAAAGACATCTACTCAAGTATGCTCACTGCTGTTTTATTCACAATAGCCAAAAACTAG
This sequence comes from Ellobius talpinus, assembly GCA_001685095.1. Lineage (NCBI taxonomy): Eukaryota > Metazoa > Chordata > Mammalia > Rodentia > Cricetidae > Ellobius > Ellobius talpinus. The sequence goes on from LOJH01028226.1 coordinate 15,573, forward strand.
AAACAACCTACATTTATCCATTAACAGAATAATGGATAAAGAAAATGTGGTTCGTTTTCACAATAAAGTATTACTCAGCCATTAAAAAAATTACATCCTGAAATTTGCAGACAAATTGATGAAATTAATTAGAAAAATCATTCTGAATGAGGTATCCCAGGCCCAGAAGGACAAATATGGTATGTAATTGCTTAAAGGTGGATATTAGCTTTTAAGTCAGTGAAAACCAAACAACAATCCTTAGAACAGAGGTCAGGTACAGAACAAGGGACTAAAGGGTACAAATAGACCTTGTAAGGAATGGAAAATCAAATAGATCATTATAGAAGGATGAGGGTGAGGGTGATAGCTGGACTAGGAGGATCAAGTGGGGAGGGGGAAGTAAAGGAGGAAGAACAGAACGGGGGGAAGGAGCTGAGGGAGGGACTATGAAGAGAAAGAGCTACACTTAAGGGCCATTTGAGGGGTAGTATGAAAATCACATAAAGTAGAATCTTCCTAAAATACATATATAAAGGCAATCTAAATGAAATTGCCAAATGATGGGAAAACAAGAGTCCCAACAGGTAATCTCATTATCAAACAAATCTTCCAGGACTAGAATTGGGTTACAGCTAATTAAGTTGTTGGCCAAAAGGAATCTCCAACAACTCAGGCAGTTGCCAAGACTATAGGTTTCTCTTTACAAACTGAAAGTAAGGCCTCACTGCTGAAGACAACATCTACAGAATGCATTGAGCAAAAGGAAGCTGAGCTGGTGTATACTGATAGCCTTCTCCCCATGTCCTCGTGTCTTTGGTACAGAAAGCACTCTGCACACTACCAAAAGAGAAACATAAGCACCAAACCAGCCACAAACCCTTTGCTCTACAATGCCTTCACAGATGGAACCTTTATGTGACACCTGCTTGAGTAAACAAAAGGGACCTTGGGTAAAACAAAATACTACTGGCTTAAAAAAAAAGAAAAAAAAGGCTTCTAATGATATTCTGCTGTATTCATAGATCACCGCCTTGTTCAGCTGACATCAGAAGCTTCCTTCTACAGCAGATGGGAAAGAATACAAAGACCCCCCTCCCCCACCACACACACACACTCCTGCAGCAAGACATTACATACAGAATGGAAGACCTTGGAACATTCAGCCTTCCAAAAAAGTTTGTATTCATCAAATCCCTCCCCTCAGAGCTCAGGGAACCCCTCAGAAGAGGAGGCAGAGTGTTAGAGCCAGAGGGGATGACGGATGCTAAGAAAACAAGGTCCTGTAAATCAACATAAGCAAAGCTCATATGAACTCACAGAAACTGAAACAGTATACACAGGGCCTGCACAGGCCTGTACCAGATCTGCAGCATACACACTATGGATCCAGTTTAGTGCTTTTATGTGATTCCTGACTGTGCAAACAAGTAGGTCTCAGACTCTTGTGCTCCCTTTTTTCTGTTGGTTTGTCCTGTCCAATTCAAATATTATTATCTTTGTTATTCTGCTGGTTGGTTTTATGTCACCTTGACACAAGTTAGAATTACTGGAGGGAGCCTCAACTGAGAAAATGTGCCAAAAACATCGGGCTGTAGGCAGGCCTGGAGGGTAGTGACAGAGGGCCTAGCCCATCATAGCTGGTACTTCCTTGCATAGGTGGTCCTGGGTGTGTAAGAAACCCAGCTAAGCAATTCAGTGGAAGTGACAGTAAGCAGCACCCCACCTCCATGGCCTCTGCATCAGCTCCAGCCTCCAGGATCCTTCCCTGTTTGAGTTCTTGTCCTAACTTCCTTCAGTGATCAACAGCAGTGGCGAAGTGCAAATCAAATAAACCCATTTGGCCCCAACTTGATTTTTGGTCATAGTGTTTCATCACAGCAATATAAATAGAAACTCAGATGGTTATATTTTATCATTTTCTCTTAGAAGCCTGTTCTTTCCTGAGGAATGACAGAAAAGGAGGTGGATCTGGATAGGAATGAAGGTGGGAAGTAACTGGGAGGAAGAGGGAGAGTAAATTGTAATCAAGATATACTGTGTAAAAAAATCTATTTTCAATAAAATGAAAAAAATTGAGGAAAAATTTAGTAAGTGTCCCCAAGGTAACAGGCAATCTGCAGAGACTAAAGGTTTTATTTAATTTTGAGAACTTAATACACAGGCACTGCATTTGCATCTTTCCTGCCCCTCCAGATCTATGATCACAGAAATCAAAGTCTAAAGTCTCTCTCTCTCTCTCTCTCCCTCCCTC
>LOJH01028227.1:7442-17805 GCA_001685095.1 Ellobius talpinus
CCAGGCTGGCCTTGAACTCACAGAGATCCGCCTGCCTCTGCCTCCTGAGTACTGAGATTAAAGGTGTGTGCCACCACTGCCTGGCTCAGTTTAATTTTTAAATTGGAGGCCTTAAGATTTTAAAGAAAGCTGGGTGGTGATGTTGCATGCCTTTAATCCCAGCACTTGGGAGGCAGAGGCGGATCTCTGTGAGTTTGAGGCCAACCCTGTCTACATAGTGAGTGCTCCAGGACAGCTAGAGCTACACAGAGTAATCCCTGTCTTGAAAAAACAATACAACAAAGGAAAAGAAAAAAAGACAAATAAAATTGAACTCTGTGTTTGGACTTTATAGAATATCAAACAAAGATCTCATGGGACCCAAGAGAAATCCCTGAGAACTGGGTTTAGGCTCTGTCTCCGGAGATGGCCCTTTAGGACCGAAGGGGGGAACCAGAATGATGTGCTTCTCAGCTGGCACTCAGGCTTCGGGGTAGCAGAAGGACCTAGAAGGGCCTGGGCTACCCTTTCCAAATGCACCTTTGGCATGGTTTCCACCTGTGGTGAGATCTGAGTTGGAGGGAGGAGGGGGTCTCACTGACAGTGAGGGCTGAGCCCCTGTCCACAGGTTCTAGATGATTCTCTGCTCCCTGGACTGACAGCAGCAGTGCCCAACCCGCCATACCAAACCGGGTACTCTGTGACATCTGAGTGTGCCTACATGGCGGTCACAGCCCCATGGCACAGAGCACCAGGTGAGTGTGTGTCAGCACGCTTGGGAGACCAGGGGACTAGCATGTCAGGGGAACTGAGGAAGGTGTGTGCGGCTCCATCCCTTGATGCTCCGGCTTGGCCTTTGAGTGTGAATAAATACCGCCTCTTGGTGTGTCTGTTCTCAGTCCTTCGGTGTTTCCTGGCTGCTCGTATCTGGGAAACAGACTGTGAGTTGTCCTCCATTGTCACTGAGGTCTGAACCCTGGGAGACCAAGAGAGGTGACCTCCTCTGGCACCATTGGACCTGCTGATCTGTAGAGGCCTAGTTCTCCTGGAGAGCAGGCAGGGATCCCAGGGAGGCCCAGGAACCAGCCAAGGGCAACTGGTGAAACCTGGGTGGGCACTGGTAAGTCTGCCACTGAGAGTCTGAGAGGCCTGATGGCTCTCAGAGCTGTCACCTGGTCTCACAGGTCACCGAGATTGTGCAGTGCTGGGCAAGAGGGAGGGAGGTGGGGGTGGGGCTGCGAACGGGGGAATGTAGGATGATGGGAATGTCCTAACTTGACCAAGCAAGGGTTGGTGGTAAGGCTCACACAGTTTAGAGAGGCCTCTTCAGAGGGGTGCTGACACTGGGGGTCCCAGAAAATGTTAAGACAAAGACGCAGGAAGAATGGCTGGAGGTGGACCAACTGCATGCTGTTGCCTCCCTGTCCCTCCTGGTGCGATAGTCTTGAGGGAGGAACGAGTGGCCAGTGATGTAAACCCACTCCATGGAGTGGAAAGAGCACCGTGGGAAGTACGGCTGCTGGCGTGGCACCGCAGTTAAGGGCACTTGCTCTGCCAGAGGACATGGGTTCACTTCCCAGCACCTGCATGGGGTTCATGTCATCTGTAACTCCACTTCTAGGCAATCCAACACCTCTTCTGGCCTCAACAGGCACAGCACACACATAACACCAGACTTGCATGCAAGGAAAATACATAAAATTTAAAAAATACAAAGTTTCATAAATGTATGTTCAGAGACTTACGTTGTTGACTCCATAAGGGTGGCCTTAAATTTCAACACCACCAAAATGAACCTCAGAACTTGGGGTCTTTGGGTGTAAGTCCTGAACTGACAGGAATAAATGGAGTTTCCTGACAGACAGCCTTAGTAACCCCTATTTTTCTATATCCCCAAAGAATTCTGCAAGGAAATGACCAAACATCTCCCCAGTAAACACGTGAGCAGATGTCTGTCCGCCGCAGGTGGACTACAGTGACACTCATTCATGGCTCCCCTTCAGGCCCCTCCCACAAAAGAGGGAGCCCTTAGCTGCAGGAGGCTCCTCTGACCCCCACATTTGGATAGGTGCTATAGGAGTATCCTGGGGAGCCCCAAACACATCGCATCCAAAGCTCACAGTCTGACTGCAGCCGTGCTGGAGCCAGTCTGGTTCTGGTGCTAACACCAGCACTAGCGTGGATGAGCACTGCTGCCCTTACAGCCAGCGGCATCTGTGGGGCCTGGAGACACTGGCATGGTCACCAGGAAGACAGCTCAGGACGAAACATTAGCATTAGATATGACTTTAGCTGGAAATAGTGGAGTCTGTCTGAGGGACAGCTCCAGAGATGACCATTTCCAGGGCCCCCAGGGTCTCAGTGCCCTCACTAAGAGGTTAAGAGGTGGATGGCTGCTCTCAGCTCAATACAAGAGTGGGCCACGCAGACAGAAGGAGGAGCCCCTCGCGCACACTTAGTCCTAGCTGGAGTCCTGACTTGCTTCTCCCATTAGAGGCCCAGTCCAGAGACTTCCAGAAGAGCAGTTGCCAAGCAAAGAATGAATAAAACGGGAGGGGTGGGTGTGAGGACTCTAGTCTCTTCTGTCAGGTAGGTGTGGGTGATATGCGTGTGCCTGCTTGGCCCAAAGTGACAAACACCTTGAAGTTCCTCTGGAATCCTGGCTGCTGTCAGCCAGTGAGAAAGTGAGGCTTCCGCAGGGGTTTGGCCCTGTGCTAGCTCACTAGCTTCTGTGACCTGTACGCAGAAGGCAAGTTCGCCTTGCTCAAAACCTGAAACCACCAGCTTAATTTGTGACCCTGATCTTTTAAAAAATTGTGTGTGTGTGTGTGTGTGGTGTGTGTGATTTGGCTGCATGCATGCCCATTCACTGTGTTTGTGCCTGGTGTCCTTGAAGGCCAGAAGAGGGTGCTGGATACCCGGAACAGGAGTTACACACAGTCGTGAACCACCATGTGGGTGCTGGGAATTAATCCTGGGTCCTCTGAGAGCAGTCAGTGCTCTTAACCACTAAGCTGTCTCTCCACTCCCCCATGTTGTCTCTAAAGATGGACAGACATATATGGGTGTGAGGTCCCAGAAGGCTCAAGGAAAGGTATTCCCAAGCAAAGGTCCTAGGGTTAGAGTATGAGGGTTCTCAGTGGGGGAGGGGTGACCCTTGGGTGTCCTCAGAACCTCATCAGCCAGGATATGAGATTGATTCATTACCAACCCATAACTCCTCTCTTTTCCTCAGTTTACCCACCTGTGTGCATTACCCAGGAGAGGCCATAACCCCATCAAGGCCAGCTGTGCTGTCCTTGGTCACCCAGCCCTTGAAACATGCCACCTGCTCCAGGAGATTGAGGACCTGAGCTGGATGCAGTTCAGAAGTTAGACTTCCTGTCTCCAGTGATGCCCGAAATCTGCTAAAAATATCTGTGCTCCCCTGCCAGGGAGGCAGCTATGACGGTGGCTGGGCTGCAGTGACAATTTTGAGTCCGGGGAACATCCGGCAGAGCCAGTTGCCATGGTGATGCTGACTCAGAGGCAGAGGCAGGTAGCGGCATCTGGTACTCGGCTGCCAGCCTCTGCCTGGCCGCCTGGCCAGTACTCAGCATACTGCCCAGCACCCACCCCGCATCCTCTGCGGGCATCAGGGTCGTCACTACTGGCTGTGGGGGTGGGGAGAACACACAGGCCACAGGACAGGTTCTCCATAGACACCTCAGTCACAGCAGGAAGGTGACACACGTGGTTTCTCATGCCCTTGACAGAGGGCCCTTGGGGTGCACCCACATACAACCACCAACCTACCCACCATGCTTCCATCTGTCCTTATGTCTGTCCATCCCTTCAACCCATATTTGCAGAGCATGTCCTGTGCACTAACATCTGGGCACCAGGTAGTCACTGTGAGGATGAGGGTCTGGACTGGGACCTCATGGTCACTCCAGCCCATATTTGGAGCTAGCTAAGACACCACCTGTCTCTCATATTCCTGCCCCCCCAGCCCCAGCAACCCCAGCTCATAGCCTTCTCCAGCATCCAGCCACTCATAGCCACGTTGCTGATTCCTGCCCCAGTGCCTTTACATCCCCAGTTGCCCCAAGGATGGTTTTCTTCACCTTGCCTCTGGGGTGTCATCTTGGCTTCTTTGTTCATCTTCTCCAACTTCAGAGCATAAAATCCTAGGAGATGGTGTCTGGCAAGCTGAGGCCAAGCACCCTGGCTACATAGTGACACTTTCTCCAAACAACAAAGAAAAGTGGGCAGAGCCTGGCACACACAGCTACTAATCTCAGTGCTCAGGAGGTGGAGGGAGGGGATCTCTGTGAGTTCAAGGCCAGGGCTACATAGGGACCCTGTCTTAACCTGCATGCATGAAGTACTAAATTGATCCTCAACATGCTGGGTTACTCCAGCAATGGGGAGGGGAGACAGATGGATCCCCAGGACTTCGGCCAAGCTACCTTATTTGGCAAACCATAGGGCAGTGAGAAACCTTACATCAAAGAAAAACAATAATGGCGGCAGAGGCCTTTAATCATAGCACTTGGGAGGCAGAGGCAGGCGGATCTCTGTGAGTTCAAGGTCAGCCTGGTNTGGTCTACAGAGTGAGTTCTAGGACAGCCAGGGATACACAGAGAAATCCTGTCTCCAAAAAAACAAAAACAACCCCCCCAAAAAAAGAAAAACAAGCTGGGCAGGGTGGGGAGTGGGGAGTACAGCTCATCAGTTAAAGGTGATTGCCAGACAACCCAGGTTCAGTCCGTGGTACCCACATGGTGGCTGGAAAGAAGAGAATGGACTCCTGCAAGCTGTCTTCTGACTTCAACAGGCCTGCACCATGCTTACACACACAAACCTCACAATAAATAAATGGATAGAGAAATAAACAACTTTTGGAAAAGCAAAGTGGATGCCTCCTGAGGTATGAACGAGGGACTGCCCTGTGACTTCTATACACACATGTGCAGACAGAGATATTACACAGAAATAAGGCACATCAAAGAATAAAATTCACTCAGTAAACAAAGTGAGACAATCAACCCCTGCACTTGCTAAGAACCCAGGGTCAGAGAGGCTAGTTCCCTGAACTAGACTGTGTGAGGTGACTCATCCTCCCTTAGGGAGAAGTGGGTGGGGCGGGGTACTGCCTGGCCTGATGGGGCACCTGCTGAGCTGGGGGGGCGCTGGGGCCAGCTCCAAGCGGGCATGTGGCCCCGGGGCCTTTGCAGGTGCTGTTTTGGCTGGCAGGGGAGCCTGGGTCTGTGTCTGCCGGGATCCCACTGTGGAGCAGAGCGCAGTTCCCCACTCTGTGCGCCTTTCTTAGGCCGCCGGAATGATCCAGGGCTTACTAATGAAGACTGACAGGCTCATTTTAGGGAACTTGGGTCTGCATAGTGACCCCAGTGGGCTGAGACCTCCTGACCTTCCTATCTCAGCTGGATCTGAGATGGCTCCATGGACAAGGTCACCAGGTTCAGAAAAGGCTCCCCCTGTGTCAAGGCAAGGAGGGTGGGAGGGAGAGGCTGAAGGAGGCCCGTATTTTTAGGGACTGAACAAAGCCCTGAAGTATGTCCTTGGCCCCTCCCAAGAGCAGGCTGGGTGACTGTTTTGGAGCCTGGTTCCAGCAGAGGCGGGACGGGATGGAGGGCATGAGTCACCGCTTGGTGGCTCTGGAGGAGGCCAGGCCCAGGGAAGGGAGCTCCCTGGGTGCAATGGTCTGGTGCTGCTGGCAGAGAGGCTCAGCCTTAATGGGAAAATTGCTTGGGTCCCCAGTGGACCACAAGTCGGTTTTCACCAACTCCACAGCCTGTAAAATTCAAGGTCTAGTGGGGTGGTGGCTGCGGTGCACGCCTTTAATCCCAGCACTCAGGAGGCAGAGTTCAAGGTCAGCCTGGTCTACAGAGTGAGTTCCCGGACAAAGATGCCACTCCAGGTGGCTGGGCCTGCAATCCTGCCTCAGACACTCCTACTTCTAACGCTCAGGATCACACTACTTGGGGTCAGAGTTTAACTTGTGGTAACTGGTTCTCCTGCTCCACCATATAGGTCCTGGAAATCAAACTCAGGTTGCCAGGCTTGGCTGGAAGCACCTCCACCCACTGAGCCATCTCATTGACACCCATATTCGTCCTGAATGTCACCTGACCTTTCCCCTGGTGGCCTCTTGTTCCAGTTTCCCCTGGGTAAGGGCTCTACCATGTTGGCTAGGTGCCAATCCCTGCACGTTGTGTGACATCCTTGTGTTCACACGGTGTATGGCCAGGCATCCTGCTGTCCTAAAGCTGTACATTAATGAAGTCCGCCTGGGAGAAGTCAGGAGGGGGTGATGGGAAACAGTAACACGGTAGGAAGTCACCTGCCATGGAAGGGGGCCCCTCTACAGTCTCTGGACCTGGCTGAACCACCCTGTAGCTTGGGCCCCAGCAACGAAGGGGAAGGCAGGCAGAGTTATGGGAGGGACGGCCCACAGGAGAGCAGCTGAGGTCAGGTGATGGGTGCGGACACCAGCACATCAGGCCTGGCTCAGACAGAAAGATCTGGAGGCCAGACTTTAGGAACTAGGCCTGGCTTCTGGGTTTGTTTTTTTTTTCTGTGGAGGTACTGAGGCCGGGTTCCTGGAACTCACTGGGGAGAACACAGAAACCCCACTCAGCTCAGAAGCTTCTAGAAGCCAATGAGTCTAAGCCAGAGTGCATGTTCCAGGATGCAAAGACAGTTGATCTTGTGTTACAGGAGGGTGGTGGGACAGGAATGGGATGAACACAGAGGCCTAGGGTCTCAGGTGTTGGGGACTGAAGGGCTAGGACAGGGAGGGCTGCACCATGTCCTGACCCTCAGGGACTTGTAAAGTGAGACAGAGGGCAGGGCCAGGGAATAGAGTGTAGTCCTGCATAGCAGTGCACTCAGGAGGCAGAGGCAGGGGGATCAATTAATTAACTAATCCCTCCTGGGATTGGAGGTCATGCTAAAATGCACATTTATCACATCATCACTGTATGGGCAAATGGGGCATGAGCACAGGCGTAGGAACTGGGGACAGAGCCCTCCTGGTAAGCACTCACCAAGCATTCAGGAAGCCCTCGGTTCCGACCCCAGCATTCCCTGGCTGTAACCCTGTTCCCTGGGAGTCCAGTATCTTCTGGTTTCCGTGGGCACTGGGCATGCATGCAATGTATACACACACGGACAAATACCCACACAGAAAAAATAAATGTAAGGAAGAAAAAAAAAGTTTGTTGCTGGGTGGTGGTGGCACATGCCTTTAATCCCAGCATTCAGGAAGCAGAGGCAGGCGGATCTCTGTGAGTTCGAGGCCAGTCTGGTCTATAGAACAAGTTCCAGGAGAGGCTCCAAAGCTACACAGAGAGAAACTCTGCCTCAAAAAACCAAAAAAAAAAGGCATGAAAGAAAAAATAAAAAAGGCCAACCCGTGGCGTGTTCTAGTTCTTGTTCCAGGACTGCTTCATCTGGTGAAGCAGCTGGCCAGCCTTGACACCCCACCACCACCACCACCACCACAGCACTGCAGTCACAGACCTGGCTTTCTGAGTGTCAGGTAGCCCAGGCTGGCCTGGAGCTCCTGTTCCTCCAAGTGCAGGGTCTGCCCCACTCTAACCTCTGCTAGCAGGACCAGGAGACAGACAGACACACAGAGCACAAGCTCATGGAATTGCTGTATCTGATGAGGCGCTTACGGAAGGTGCTGGACTGGGTGGCGGAAGAAGGGCTGGCTCTGTCGGTGGTGCTCACCTTTATTTTCCCAACAGAAGAGACAAGGGGTCAGCTGGGAGGGACTTGCCAGCCTGACATGCGCTGAGCCTATGGCTCCAACATGAAACTCAAATCAAGCCTGGAAGAAGTCGGCCTTTCAAAGATCATCCAGGGCTTCAGAGGTCCTCCAACTCGGGACCTTCCAGAAACTGAGTCAGTGGGAGCCAGGTGCTTTCCACAAAGGCATGGGGGGGGGCTAGTCCACCATCCTGGGCTCCGCTCAGGCTGCTCCCATTTACTGCTTCACTGCTTGCCGCCCTGGCTTCTTCTCGGGCTGACCGCGACCTGTGCCTGGTATGCCACCCCGGCCCCGGCCACCAAACACACCTGCAGGGGAGAGAAGAAGTAGTGGCTGAGACACCAGCTTCCCTATGCAGGGGCCACAAATGCCTCCAACAGGCAGAGCACAGGTCTGCGGAAGACCCCAGACTGTACCCAGATCCCCATGGCCTCGTCTGCCCACAGGAGCCCACACCCTCATGACTGCTCAGGGTGCAGAAAGGGGGTTCCTGGGTGTCCCTCCCAACCTCATTGGGACCCTACCTCGGCCAGCACCACCCATGCCTCGGCCTTTCTGCTGCTTCTGCTGCTGTGGTCCCCCTCGCCCACGGCCCTTGGCGGCCTCTTCCCGCACCATATCGATGATCTCGTCGGGGATGCGTAGGTACTTGATGGTGCTGCCGCGGATATAGCACTCAGGCATCCGCCAGAACTTGTCGCCGTCCTGGGGAGGGAGGAGGTGTCACAGACGGGCACATTCCCTTCAGTCCAGCGGTGCGGCCCCCAGTGTGGCCACTCACCCTCGACGTGCAGATCACCTCTCGAAGGTTGATGTTCATCCAGTTGTCACAGCTCACCAGGTGCCCATTGTAGGTCTCCCCATTCTTCAGCTCCACCAGCTGTGGGAGACCCTGGTCAGCCCAGCCAGTGTAGCCAGGCCCTACCACACCAGGCTTCTCATCCTGACTACAAGCTTTAGGAGCTGCTGTGATGAGCAGGCACAGCCCCAGGTTCCTCTACACAGTGTACAAATAGACAAAACTCTACACTAGCTGGGCATGGTGGCACACCTGGCGTCCCCAACTCTGGAGGCTGAGGCAGGAGGATAGTGAGACAACGGGCAAGCCCAGGCTGGTCATCTACATGAGGAATATTACACACCCAAGAAAAGTGGACGAACCTCAAGACTGTTGAGTGGCAGACAGACCACACGTTCCTCACTCAGAAACGCCCTCAAGGCACAGTGGGTGAGGGAAATGAGGTCTACTTCTGAGGGTAACAATATTTTAGAATGGGACAGGGGTTGAGCTCTGGCTGGGTAAGTATGTAAACAGGCTACAAGTTAGAGACAGTGTTCCTTTTGTGGTACTGGGGATGGAACCTAGGCCTGGAGCATGCTGGGCCACCTCTTGTCCACTCAGTCACACTTCTGCCCCTTTTCAAAAAAATGAGTCTCACAAGCTGCCCATGTTGGCCTTCTGCCCACAAATATGCTGCTACTGCAGGCTCCCAGGCAGCCGCGATGACAGCTGAAGCCACTGTGCTGGGGACGGGACCAGAGCCCTGTCAGGTGCTCTCAGCCCCAGCTTGAAGTTACTCTTTTTTTAACAGATTTTTTGGACCTTTTACTCTTATTTGCCTGTGCTCAAAGAGTGTGTGAGTGTGGAGGGCAGAAACCAAGCTCAGGGGAGCCAGTTCCCTCCCCCGTCATCATGTGGGTCCTGGTGAACTCAGGTCGCACACCTGGCAACAAGCACGCGAACCACTGAGCAATCTCCAGCCCTTCCAGCATGAATTGTTCTTGGAACTGCAAAGGCCTGGGGTTTGGACAGGGAGGTCCAGAGTGCCCGTACTCACCATGGGGTGATTCTGTGCTGTCTTCAGCAGTGACAAGGGGAGCTGGAAGACAGACAGCAGTGTGAGTCCCTAGTGCTGCGCTGACTACACGGGCAAGGCTACCCCTATTGCATATGACTCTATTTAGGTCACAGGTGACCTCTCAATGTCCCCTCCTGCAGTTAGTAGTCACTTGGACTTTTCTGGACCATTTTGGTCATTTCTCCACAACTCCTGCCACCCAGAACCACAGGATGGAATGCAGCTCTCCATGTCTGCAGGTAACATTGTAACCTAGAAAGTTATTTATCTGGTTGGTTTCCTGAGATGGTGTCTTGTTATACAGACTAGGAGGGCCGTAACCTTCTGAAGCACAGGGCTGCACAGTGCCTGCAATTTCTGCTTCCGTGTGCTGGGGATGACGCCAAGGGTTCCAAAGTTCTCTATAAGTGGGGAAGGGGGTCCGTGGAAACACAGAGCACGCCCTGTCCGTGCTTCTAGGAGGGGCGGCTTGGGGCATTGCCTGGGGCCCAGGTGGCAGGACTGATACAGGACACGGTGACAGAGCAGCTGGTAACACTGCCTTCCAGTCTCACAAACACCAACATAAACCACACCTGTCTCCCCAGCACCGGGGGGTTGAGGCACTGGGATCAGTGGTCAGCCTGGGCTACACGAGACCTATCTTCAAAACTCCCACAAAAACCTAAACACAAGCTGGGCAGTGGTAGCACATGCCTTTAATCCCAAAACTCGGGAGGCAGAGGCAGGCGGATCTCTGTGAGTT
>LOJH01028228.1:2619-18490 GCA_001685095.1 Ellobius talpinus
TTTTGAGCATGGGTCATTGTGAGACTGTAAACTTATTGTCTGGTGGCAGACTCAGTGGCATTTCACATGTGAGGAGTGTGGAGAGTTCTGTTTTTTCTTTAAATTAGAGAAGGAAGGGAAACAGCTCGAGGACCTCCATCTGCCTGGTGGTACAGGGCCCAGATTTCTGCACAGGATGGAAACAAGTCTTCCCCCTTTGGAGCCCTGGCCCCGTCCAGTTGGGACTGGGAACTGCATCCCTGGGAATGTTGGTGCTTGCTAGGGAGCAGGACATTCTTGGCTCTGAGTGCTTTTGGGTCCTGGGGTTATTTTCATAAGACTTTAACCCCAGAGTGAATGGGAAATTCCACTCTTTGGCAGTGTGATGCTTCTGTTTAGGCTATCCTCCCGAGATGAGAGGTCCTGGACTTGAGCTCCTGGGCCATTTGGATCCAGCTTCACTGACTACTGTGGCATGACTCTAGCCTTGTGACTTAATGTTTTCTCCACCTCAGTTTTCTCATCTCTTTAGTGGGATTTGCGTTGATATTTTGGTAAATAAATGGTGCTATGTCCATAAATGCCTGGGGTCGTACCTAGCCTAGAGAAAAGCCACAGGACAAGTTCAACTTTAATGAAATAATTGTTCCTTAGTTATTCTTTCCTAGATGAGTTTTGCATTATCTTGGTATTTTTAGAAGTCTGTCTGTTGGGTTTTGGAAGGTATGATGAGATGTGGCATTTTGTATACGGATATCTAGGAGAGGACAACTGGGTTTTAAAACCCCTTTCATTTTGTTAATATCTATGGAAGATGAGAGATCAGTGTCTCCGTGTTCATACCCATCTACAGAGAGGGCAGTGTCTTTATTCATAATTCCCTTGTACCCACTCCTGTTGAACACCATTGAACATAGATTCATCTAGGACCTACGGCAGTTAGCAAAATATGTCAAGGGTTTGTAAACAAATATACTTGCTAAGGCTCCCGAGACCTTCCACTACCTATGGAATTGCCTTGCACAACTCTCCAGCAAGTATTGCCTATGTTGAGAGCAGTCTCCCTACAGCTGGGCTCCATGGAAGGGGCTTCCTGTGATTCTGATCCTAACCAGTGGGTTTTCAACACAGAGATGCTCCAGAGGCTACATGACAAAGCTGACTCATGGCCAACAATAATGAAAGAAGTAAAGAGAAACACCGCATGCATTGCTGGCCTGAAGACCTGGGAATCTGCTGGGTCCTGGCTGACCCTCTTTCTCACCGTAGACAGCACAATGTTTTGTTTAGTACATTTTCGGCAACATCAACAAAAAGTACTTTCTTCTTGATCCAGAATGTATCAAGTGGTAAAGGTATTTCAAGCATTGCCTTTTAAGTACTTATTTCCCACTGAGGAAAGCCCAAACCCAAATAAACTAAGGAGTAAACAAAAACTCTATCTTAAGTGCTTAGGCCTTGGGGAGTTATCAGTTTAGGTGAAGGGAATGTGGTCTTAAGCTAAGTTCCTACTTCAGATTCCAAGAAATCATTAATATTCTATTTCTCAGTTACCTCTTTCTCCTTTGTGTATTTTTCATCTTGGCATGGCCTGTTCAAGTTAAAGGCATCACTCCTACATAGGATCCTATAGTAACATATACCTATTTTCCAGTTACCTCTACTTAAATGTTCCTGGCCATTGCCTACAATTGAAAACAAAAGTTTGAGCCTGTGGTGGACTGTAAGCACTGGAGGAACTGTGAAGAAGAAGATGGACCACTTCCCATTGACATCTTGCTTGGTTCATTTTGGGCTATGGCTATGGTTTTGGAGATTTTATTCCTGGCAGGAGGGTCCATCTTTACCACCTCTTCAGATGTAGGCATGTATTTCAGTTTATTCAGGGGATGTCCAATGAGGAATCAGGCCACAGCAAGTTGTTATTCCTGGAGAGCTCTACTGAAATATATATCCCTCACTGCTATGAGTAGGATATACCCACCAGAAGAGGAAGTGTGTGTAACTCTGTGTGTGTGTGTGTGTATAACTGTGTGTGTGTACATAGAGGGGCTATATATTTTCCTAAGGATCTGCAAAGAGACCTGATGTCCTGTCTCTGAGGGCTGATTTTGACTTGAACATTAGAGAGTTGTAAATGGTGGCCATCCATTAGGACTCGTAGAAGAAACTGACAAGGGTTGCCATGGAGAGTGTGACTGGCAGTAGAAGACTTGTGAATAGGGCAGGTACCCATGTGGGATTTGGGGAACTTGGAATTGGAGATATGTGTTCTAATTCTTCTATAGGTATCCTGGAGACAGGCTTCAAGTTTAGCTGTGTGGCAAGGGAAGAATCTAAGCTGAGATTTGAACCAAGGTCATCAGGTACCAGTGCTCACTCTGACACCCTGGCATGCAAACACATGACAAAATCTCTCAGTTTAGTGAGTTGCATGTTCTCAGACAGCTAATAACATATTTATAGCAGCCTGTGATTTTTACCTGAGTGTTATCAAAGTTGGATCACTCTAAAGTTGATGTAACGCTTTATAGAGACTATAAAGGCAAGATCCCCAGAGATGAATTTAGTGCTTTGGTTTGTTTGTTTGTTTGTTTGTTTTCCATTTCAACTTCTTTGGAAATAGCAATGAAAACTCTGACAACCTTACACTCTGATATTTTCCATTGGTTTACCTTGCCTTTCCTACTACTCAAGGTCATTCCTGTAGCCTGTACCTTGGATCTATTTTTCTTCAGATTTCCCCTGGAGAAGTTGTTTCAGTGCATATTCATTATATTTTTTTAATCAGTTATTTCATATGAAGTGCAATGCATTGCAAAATCCTATACCTACAAGTTGGAAATGGTGCTCCTTAGCCGTCAGACACTTATCATCTGGGCAAGAAAGACCATTCAACTGATGTGGACATTTCAATGTGATAGATGAAGTCAGTGGGTAAAGCAAGTGCCATATCAGGGAAGACAGAACACTTTCCACACAGGCAGCATAAGGATTAAGGAATCTAGGTCCTCACCCCGCAGTCTTTGTGTGTGTGTCTCTCTCTCTTTCTTCCTCATCCTCTCTGGCTTTCTCTCCCTCTGTGAATTCTGTGCATGCCTTCATGGATTGGGGCTTGAGTTTCTGCTCCATGCCTGCTTTTCATTACTTCTTCCACAGCCTTGTCTGTAAAAGATCAATAACATAACTTTACTCCATCTTATAGCCTGGCCGCTCCTGTCTGAAACATTTCTATCTTACCTCCTAGTTCTTTCACCCAATCCAAGTGACTAAGATCATTTTCAAATTTAGATGAATTTAGGATTTCCCAAACTTTCAAAACACCATGTTTGCGCCCTTGTTTCCTTGACTTAATCGGAAAAACAATGAATCACACAGATTCGATTTAGATTTCTTAGAGCAAAGACTTCAAGAGTAGGAAGGGCTATTCAAGGCCCACTCATCCGTTGCCCTGTGCCTCCTGCCCCTGATCAATCTGTGTCCAGAGGAGCATGTGCGCTGTCTTAGACACACAGCCTTGAGTTTGGGCAGCTTCCTACACAAGCTGTTCTTTGCACTTAGATCCCTATCTTCGTTGTTCAATTTGTGATCACCTCTTCTCTCCTCAATGATCCTATCTTGCTGCTATCCCTGAATTGCCCCCTGACATCCAATGATCCCAGCTGTGTTAACTTAATTGCTATTGACTTGGAGCTCTTATCTCTTGTGAACTTGGAGGTATAGCTATCCACATGAAGCTGCCATGTCAGGCAGAGGGCATGGTGTTATGAACAGCTCATCTTGAAGGTGTTTGGATAGACTTAAGCAGGAAGCATTTTGGAGCACTTTTCACTGCCGGTATTTTCTTCTTTTTGCCTCCTTTGAGGCTTCATTGGGCTCTCTACCTCCAGGGCCTGTATTGAACTGCAGTTGATTGACATCCGGGCCATGCTGCCTCTCTTTGCAACACAGTCCATGTTTTCCATGTGGATGGCCATTCAAGTCCAGTCCAGATTGATTTTTCCTGAAAGGCTTAAAAAAAAAGATTTCAAAACTAGTCAGAAACTACTTTCATTTTGTTTAGTGATACCTTGAGGTGGAACTGTCAGGATAAACACTATCTACAAACTAAAAACTCCCCAAAGCCAGAGACAGAAAATATGGTAACCATTTCACCTCCTGGGCTGCTGGGCAGCTGAAAACTATCCATTAAGAGACTTTCCACTTTTCTCTAATTTCCCATGTTTATCACCCGAGATAAGCCAGTGGGGCTGACTCTCTATGCCTGAATAATCATCCTTTACTCTTTTATCCAGGAAAAGGGAAAAGAAATAGCCAACATCTAAATAATGCCACAGGGAGGTAATTTCTTGGGAAACTTGAGGTTGCAGCGTTCTATCCTGGGGGATTGGTACCAAAGCTGGCAGTCTCATGCTAGCACACTGGATAGAAGGGACTGCTTGGTGTAAGGTCAGGAGAACTTGTAGACAGACATTTCTCTCCTGCCTGCCAGTTCCCAAATTATTAAAGCAGAGGCTTAATATTATGCATAAATGCTCAACCAATAGCTCAGACTTATTACTAACTAGCACTTACATTTTAAATTAACCCATAGTCCTTATTTACACTCTACCATGTGACAGTACCTAATTTATTAGCATAGCATGTTCATCTCCTGCTTCCTCTGAGTCTGGCTGGCAACTCCTCACTCCATCCTTCTCCTTCCCATCATCCTTAGTTTGGTTACCCTGCTATACTTTCTGCCTGGCTACTGGCCAATCCGTGTTTTATTAAAACAATTCGAGTGACAAATCTTTACAGTGTACATGAGGATTATTCCACAACAAGAACTTGCTGTTCACTCCTGGGCATTCTGTTTGTATGTTATTTGTGCCTCAGTTTCTGTGTGGGAGAAATGTTTTTCCATTGGGCTGTTTCCCAGGAAGCCCAGATGATGGGAAAAGGAAGAAAGTCAAAGTGCTTTGGAGGACAAACTGTGAATGGAAGTGCTGCCAGTGCCCACAGGGTCATAATAAAGGCTGTGTCGCCCCTTCAATAAAAAGTCCACCTTTTCCCCTCTCCCTTCCTGAATATAGGAAGAGAAATGATGGTCAAAATGTCAAAATTTGCCAAAGACTCTAGCACATAAAAGTGAAAGGACTGTCATTGTCTCTTGGAAACCCAATGCTGGTGTGGCATTTG
The DNA here is from genome assembly GCA_001685095.1 of Ellobius talpinus. Lineage (NCBI taxonomy): Eukaryota > Metazoa > Chordata > Mammalia > Rodentia > Cricetidae > Ellobius > Ellobius talpinus. Next base: position 7,780 of record LOJH01028228.1, read on the forward strand.
TTAAACCATCTATTACCATCAACTGTAGAATTATGGTTGCGCTCACTGTTGTCACAGGCATGGGCTACTCCCTGTAGCTGCCTCTTTTCTTCAGGTGGACATTGCTGCACCTCCAATACTTCTAGTCTTCTCTCTCTAGCAGAGTAGGCCTTCGGTCCAGCTCTGTGTGGTCAAATCCAGGACATGGGAAGCTCCTTGTCACTAGTCAAAGTAAAAGTTGGGTTGCATACTGGACTCTGCCATGAATTGTTTATCTTTGGCACTGACACCATTGTCTAAGAAAACAGACTGAAGAAGAGATCCAAATCCCCAATCCGACTATACAGCTTATAAGAATTTGAAATGGGCTTGCACGGGTCCTGTGGTGAAATCCTGATGCTTCTATCAGTTTGTTGCTGTGTCCCAAATGACACTACTTCCTGTGAAAAACCAGTGGACAGGGAGCAGGCTTCTTATTTCCTTACTGAGCTTGACTGTTAGATTTGCAAACTCTAAGCAAATTTCTGAGATTTCACTGACAAATTCCCTGGGGCGTGTCAATCAAGCTCCCTCTGGGCAGAGATGGGCTCAGGGGATGGCTACCCTCTCTAAGGTAGCTTTCTCTGCCTGGGACCCCTGCTTGTTTCCCTCTGGAAGGGATACTGCCAGGACTTGGGTTATTTTGCTTCGATCTAGTTTGGAAAAATTGATTCTAAGCTGGGCATGTCTGAGTCCTACTTAGGTATTCCTGGTTCTGAATGTTAATGGTTCATTCTAGAGAACACGGAGAACCCCTCCCCATACACACACCACCTCTTTCACATTCTCAGCTTAGAGAGAGTGGATGCCCGAAGCCTTGGACACCTGCTCTTCATCTTATTGGAACTGGGAGGAGGACATCGCTATTTTCCCAGACTTTGTTCCCAGTGAAACTGGGCTTCCTGTTGAGAACTTGATCAGAGACTCAATTGTGTTAATTCTGTGCATTACACTCTTACACTCCCGTGGCACACATACTCTCAAAGGAGATATCAGGCCCAGAATCCTAAGGAGTCATTATTTTTACCGTTTAACTTTTTAAAATCTCATTCTCATTTTCACTGAGAATACAAACAAGCAAGCAGAAAGCCTGTTTTATTACTTTTTTTTCTTTCCTGGGATCACAGTGTACTTTGCTTCTACTGGTCAATCCTGTGCTAAAATTCTGTGCTTTTCCACTGAACGGTTCAGTGTCTTGGCCTCTCTGAAATGCCTTTTTGGGTTTCAGTCCTTCCCTTTTCGTGGCTGTGGTCCTGTGAGGCTAGCTCAGAGGCTGCCTTGGGAGTACTCTACAGTGTGTGAGATTGGAGATCTCCAATTCTAGCCCAAGTTTGGAGCAGACTTGGAATTGCTCCATGGTAGCCCCCCTTGGAGCTGCCTGCTGAGATCTATTTACTTAGTTCCAGAGCATTTGATCCAGTTCATTGTGGGGTGATGTCACTGGGTCAATGCCTTTCAGCTGGGCAGCTGAGTGGAAGGAGAAGGCTGAATGACTGCTGCAGGCCTGAGGTGTTGGGTGCCCACTGAGCAATGGCTGGCGCAGCCTCCCAGCCACCACCATATGTTGGTTTTGTAGTGAGATCATTGCCTTGTCTGGGCTGTTAAATGCAGCTTAATCTTCCTTAAGACAGGGCTGGACAATGTTGCCTTTGTGACTTCAGAGAGTCACTAGACAGGTTAGAGGAGGCTGGCTTCACACATTCCAACCCAGGGAAAAAACTATAGCCTTGTAAGGAAGGCAGGGAATGTGTAACGCTTCCATCCTCTTACGACCGACCAGCACACTCTCCTTATCATGAGAGCCTTGCCCATAGGGAGGATACTGGAAGACTGGGGTGGTGCAGCGTGTCAATGATCTAGTGGGAAATATCTGTTTTATAGCATTGTACCCTTTCTAAACTGGGGGTAGCCACTCCAGAAGTGCAAGAAACAAACCTCATAGGCTATGACGTTAAAATGTATATAAAGTGCCTCAGCCTGCATCGCTTCTGTCTGCGGCTGTAGAGAATCTCCTTTTCTCTTACATTAAGGGCCTCTATTGATGGTTACTTTGGAGGCAAACAATCAGCAGAAGAGGATGTAGATCAGAAACTGGGAAGAAGTGAGGAAAAGAGGGGGCATGAGAAAAAGATGGCTGATTGCAAAGCTGCCCACGGCTGACTGTGGGAAGATTGGAGGGAAAGGGCATTGAGGAAAGCGAACTTGAAGTCTGTGTGAACTTACAAGACCTTCTGTGAGGGCAGCCAGCTGAACTGCCTCCCCTCTGTCCTTCCACAGCAAGCCTACAAGCCCTATAGCCTTCCTGCTCGCTACCTTCTAGTTTTGTCTGATTTTATGTTTTCTTTCATCTTGTCTTAAATTTTAGACTAGAAGAAGATTTCAGTTACAACTGCAGTGTGTGTGTGGTGTGCATGACAAACGTGCAACACACACACACACACACACACACACACACACCACTCTGCAATTTTCTGCTAACTATTTGGAACCACAAAAGAGAGTTACTTCTTGCTCAGGAATTGTGTTTCTTCACAACCAGCGGCCAACCGCGTTATCACCTCAGAAACAAAGACTCTGGCTACCCCTGTTCTTTCTTCCAAGTGTCTCAAGTCAGCACTGGTAGGAGGAGTCTTTGCTCCCATTCTCAAGGCCTGAGAGATCAGGCTCTTTTTTCTCTTCCCCTGTTTCCTTCTTTCGGAGTTACAGACATATGTTTCAGCTCTTACCTCTACATTCCTTTCATCCCTTGAGTACCTAAGATTTTCCTTTTGTAATGTTTAAAAAAACAAATCATAAATTTGATTCATTTATTTATTTTATCAAATATCCACTTTGTCATATTTTAGGGTATGTCTACTTGTTTCTTGAGTTCTCGAAGTGACTGATTCGGTCCACACTGGAACTCTCCCATCTCACTCTTGGTTGTATGGCCTTGGTTAAGTGTCCATCTACATATCATACAGTGATCTATGTACTGAGCCAGTCAATGATTGCAGTGGAAAACTGGCTGTGTCAAGCATGTCAGTAGAACCCAGTTTTTCTGTAGGCAGGTTAAGTACAGTGCTGTCCCCCTCCCCGGATTTCAGTCTGCAGGATAAAGAGCAACCTTAAGGAGAACTCCCAAAACCCATAACTACGGAGCAAAGGAAGGGGAGAAGAGGGTCTCAACAGGATGAAGTAAGTGATGTCCGTGCCGAGAGCTGAAGGAGGAAGTGTGAGCCAGGTCAACGGGTGATTGAACAGGAGGATAAGAACTCGGACTATGTGGGCAGAAAGTTGCAGAAGGGAATGACTTGTTCCAATGACCCTAATACAAAAATAAATCTAGGGTGTTGGGAAACTAACAAGAGCTGCTCTAGTATGTCTGGAGCAAGCAAGGGGAATGCGCAGCCTGATAGGCTGGGAAAATAGGTCAGCGGGAAGTAGGAAAGGGGAGGTAGGTGTCTTCTAACCCTCTGAACAATTCTGTACTTTGTTCCAGGGACAATGGAAACATTATTCTCGTTACCTACTTTTTTTTTTTCCTTTTTTGCCCTATGATAAAATGCTCTGATGAAAAGGAAATGGTTTATTTGGCTGATACGTCCAGGTCATGGTTCATCATGGGGGAAACTCAGGGTAGAAACTCAAGCAAAAAACGTGAAGCAGCAACAGTGGAGGAATGCTGCGTGCTGGCTCACTCTCTGGCTCCCGCAGAGCAGATCTCATAAACAGCCTAGAACCACCTGGCTAGGGAGTAGTGCTACCCACAATGGACTGAGTTTTCCTACATTGATCATCTAGAAAACCTCCCGCAGACATGCCTATAGGCCAGTCTGATCTGGGCAGTCCTGCCTTTGAGATTCGCCCCTTAGATGACTCTAGGCTGTGTTCAGTTAACAATAAAAGCTAATTAGGACACTCGCTGAGGAGTTTAAGTAGGGGTTACTTGTTCTCTAGTAATTGTTTTAACTTCCCTGGGGAAAAAGAAATTGTAGAGTTTATCTAACTGATTTTAGAGACCGGGAGGACTTAGCATACTATGTCTTGACAGACTTCCTTCTGCCTCTGTATTTTCGGTGCTGCTACTTCATATCACAACCGTGCTGAACAATGATTAATACGCACATACACATGCACATGCGTGTACACACACCTACACATGAACACGCAGGTGTGCACACACTGCGAGAAGGATCCACGTCATTTTTAGTTATTTGTCTTCATTGCTTACCACGGTTTGTAGCACAAAGGTTTTCCAATTAATGCTTGAAAATTAGTGAACTGATGAAGAAATCTATAATCCCTCATAGACCCCTTTCTTGAAAGAATCTCCCCATTAAGATTTCCTTGGGTGTCTAAAAGACAAGTAATAGAGGATGAGACCATGGTGCAAAAACTAAAACAACAACAAAACCAAAACAGCAACAGCAATAGCAGCAACAACAGCGGAAAACAACTAAGCTAGTGACTGGAGCTCTTGCCCAAATCAGCCCATGAGAAGCTGAGTAGATCAGGCCAAGGTTTGACTACATGGTACTATTTCTTCAAGTATAAAATGAAGCTGTTAGACTGAAGAAAGCCTACTAATCACTCATTTTTGTGATTCCATGACTTACAATGCCATAATACTGCTTAAATCAAAGACAGACTTTATTTTTGACAACCCTCACGTTGTCATAAAAATGTCCTTTGCTAGAGAGATTTCCGAAAACCTGGGTTACTTCATTGTGGGTGTTACAGGATTCCCCCCTGGTCTGAGGGATTAGGGATAATGAGGTAGCTTCCAGGAATGCAGAAGACCTCCGTCAGAGGGTCTCCTGCAAGGGTGATCTTGCAGGGCACGAGCAGAATGCAGGGTGTCTGTTATGAAGAGAGGTTGCCTTCCTTCTTTTGCTCGAAAAAAGAAAGGAGATGAAAGAAAAACACGACTTGACCTTTCATTTCCTGATAAGAATTTCCTATGATTTAAAACATATAAACTATACATTTGAAAGGACAATATGCATTTTGGTTAGCTGGCTGTGGTGATGGGATTAGGAGGAAAATGTATTCTTTTAGATGCACTGTCTAGATCAGGTTGAACAAGAGTACTCACAACGTTCTTTAAAAAGACATTTATTTACTTCAGAAAGGGAAATCAAGAAGAAGCAGAAGGAAGCCCTGCCAAGGGTCCTTAACCACTACATCCCGTGGCCCTCTGGAAAGAGCGGGACGGTAGTGTTGAGTCTCCTTAATGGGACCTGCAGAGAGCCTCCTTTGTCCACGCACCAGAACAGAAGGTCTTTAGAAATAACTAGAGGGCCATTTAGAGCAAACTCAGTTAAGTAGCAAGGATTGGCAGAGGCCTACTCTACCTCCCCAAGTGTCCTGTGTAATGCGACCATTTCCCGGGCAGGCTTTTCTTCCACCACCAGACATTCTGGACTTGACTACAGGTCAAGGAAGAAGACAGAGGAAGGGAGGCTGCGTGCAGAGGCTCTCTTGGCCTTACGATAATCCCATGGAGCCTGAGACAGTCATCATGTCCCTAGCCTTGCTTGCTCCTCACTAGATCCTTTCAAGGAAGAGGCCTAATAAAGTTCCAAGATCACTGAACTCAGGCTCAGAATGCCTCGGTTCCTGGGGTTTAGACGAGTTTTATCTCCACAAGAGACCTCTGCTTTCTGACATGTAAGTTTACTCGCCTTAATGTTTATGCGACAGATTGAGGAATCTCCAAATGCTTCCATTTGATTCTTTTTCCTTGTGAAATAGAAAGATACCCCTAAGGACTCTCTCCCATAGTGATGGTCAAGACGTGTGGAAGGAGATGAGGAGCACACATGACAAGTGGTGATGCCTGCCCTGCTCTTTATAGTTTCTTCAGACTTTGTTTGGTATGTAATAGTTAACCCCCTTTCCAAAATGAGGAGAAAAACCATTTTTATTGGCTTAGAGTGTTCCAGGTAGAACATGGGGTCTGGAGAACTTGGTGAGCTTAGCCTAGTTCACAAAACCTTAGTTCTGTCAGTCTCTCGTCAGGCCTCGAAGTTGAGACTTTAATTCCGTCTCCATGGTGCTAATGTTGCTGATTCTATGCCTTGGACTTTGAACAAATGGCTCATTTCATTCAAGTTGCAAACTTGTTACAGGATAATGAGTCACTTGCAGCAAAGAACTGAGAACCTTTGTTGACAGGCAACCTGATATGGGAACCGCCGATGACTAAGCCTTCTCCTGGATGGCCACTTTCGTGGACTTGGCTAACTTTAAGTCTTGTAGTTCCTGGTTTTCAGTAATTACTTTGACTTTGTAGGGTATATCTGCACTTTTTCTGTTCACCTTCACCTTTTAGAGAGGGTGGGCAAGAGATGACCTTTACGACCCCTCAGACCATTTGTCTCTTCCTTCCACAGGCCTAGTGGGCTGTTCTTACCTGTAGTAATCAATGTCTAAACTCTGTTGCATCCATGACATGACCAGCCCACTCTTTCTATTTGTGCTTGGCTCCTGTTACTTCCTGGAAAGGGACATCTCATCTTTTCTTAGTTAAGGTCTCTAGACCTCTATTGCTGACCCCTTCATTGTTTGTTGTTTTGTTTTGCTTCAAGGCCTTTACTACTATTTGTGTTGTAATTATGACTGTTTTCATTGTCTTTGTCTGTCAAGGCATGCTGGATTTAAACTCCAATGGTGCTATTTTTCTTCCTCTATAACATGCACCAAAGCCCCAGAATGGTGATTTTTGTACATAGTAGGAGCTTATGTGTTGACTGAAATACACATCTTGAGAAATTTATGACATGCTCTCAAGATGATATAGTCAGTAAGGAACTGAACTCAGGCTGTAATTCAATCACTCATCTCACAGTTTATTATGCTTTCCACTTGATATTATGCTGCCAAAATGTATTCATATTCATACTTGGGAGTTCCTGATGACTACTGATAAAATTTAGCCCAAGTGTGGAGCATTTCTATGGAACCAAATGCATTTCTGAAGGGAAGTGAGAAATCCCAAGGTTTACATTGTTCGGCCCATGATAGCAGAACTTCATAATCTGTGTACTCTGTATATTCCCCATCAATCATCCTGTATTTGCTTAACTCACTTTTAAAAGAAGCTTATTTTAGAAGCACTGTCTATATTTTTTATTGATGATGTTTGGATTTTCACATATAAACACACCGCCATGCACACACACTCGCAGGAGAATATAAACAATGACACGCATGCTACATTCCTGCTCCAACAGCCGATATTTTCTCCCTGACAGAAGCCAAAAGGTTTTATGTGTGAGGTTATTGAGCATACATGGTTGCCAGGGGACATGAGGACTCCCTCCAAAATCAACCTCACAAGTCACATTGCAGGAATGTTCTGCAAGGCCTCCTTGCTTCCATCACTCATGAGTCTGTCAGTTTGTGAGAAGTTTTCATGGGGGATACCAGACAGCATAGGAATACCTAGATCACCCCTGAATTGTAAAGTTTATTGACTGTGGTGGTAAAGTCCTTCCTTTTGTTTGTGCTGTTTCTTCTTAGAGACATTAACAACAGTTCCTCTAGATCGGTGGTTCTCAACCTGTGGGTCTCGACCCCTTTGCAGGACGTATATCAGATATCATGCATATCGGATATTTACATTATGATTCATAACAGTAGCAAAATTATGGTTATGAAGTAGCAACGAAACAATTTTGTGGTTGAGGTGGCTACAACATGAGGCACTGTATTAAAGGCTCACAGCATTGGGAAGGTTGAGAAGCACCGCTTTGGACAAATGTTAACTGTTTTTGAGACTGAATCTTACCATGTGGCCATTTTGCTTTTATTTTTAAACTCTCTATGTAGATTGGGGGGCTTTGAACTTGCAATGATCCTCCTGCCTCTGCCTCCTGATTTCTAGGATTATAGGCCTGTGCCACTCTACCTGGGGTTCTGTTTTCTTTTGTTCTTGGCTCTTCCCCGGAACCACCGCTACCACCTCCTCCTTCTCTTCTCCTCCTCTTTCTGTCTTGTTCGAGAGAGTCTCACTCTGTAGGCCACAGTGGCCTAGAATACAGTGCATCCTGGGTCTTGAATTCATGACAGTCTTCCTCCTGCATCCTTCCAAGCGGTGGGATTAGAGGCATCAGCTGACACTGATGTCGACTGGGGATTGATGTCGACTGATGTCCTGTTTCTGAGGGATAATGGCTTCCAGGTCTTGGACTTTCTTCTGTTCCCACATCGCTTTCACCTTGCACCTGGAGAGCAAATATTATTAATAAATCTTTGTGAGACCATTGTTCACTGTCCTGCTGGTTTTGGCTCTTCTCCTTTGTTCCTGAGTGCTAACATCCTCATCAGGGTGTAACATTTCAGATTACAGCTAGGGATGATTTCACAGAATACACGTCTTCACTGCCTTTCCTCTTCTATTTTAATGACATGCTGATTTTGCCTTCTTGAATTTTGTCAGTGTGACCTTCTCCTACATGAAATAATTGTGCTAGTGTCTATTTCCCTCTTCTCTGAACTAAAGTATTGCCTATATTTGCACACATCAAATCCATTTTTGGCTTTGTTTATTCTTAGTCTCCCTAGAGCTTCCTGTTTCTCCTGTTTCCCTATTTCTATTTGTATCGTCTATTGATCTCTTTTTCAGGGGACCTTTCTGTACCCTACTTCTGACTCTTTCTAGGGTTGATACTGCAGCCAGGGCACTGATGATCCTGGCTGTGATGTGCCTATTAGTCCTACCCTTTGTTAACTTTGCTTCTTGTCTGTGAGAGTGTTTCCTTAATACTTGGAAATTTGATAGTTCTTTGAATGTTCAAAATTGCCCTCCTGGGTATTTCCTGTATAGATGCTTTCTGAAGGACGTGAAGAACACACGCTTGTTAGACTTCTGAGGTGACTGTTGACTTCAGCCTACACCGATGCCTAAAACTCTGGCATGCAGAGACAGGCATGGGTATAACTTGAGGGCTCTTACTATTTTTTTCCTTAAAATTGCATCTTTTTCCATGATGTCTCAGGACAACGTGGTTGTGTGTCGCAACAAACCCGTAAGCAGAAGTCGCTGCTCAAAGAGGCAGGACCTGCACTGGGTCCAATCTGCCCATGCTGAAGAAAAAGGAAGCAATGTGGCAGAAACGTGCTGTGGGACCCAGAGAGCTGGGACTGTGCTTCAGCTCCTCTGAGACAGCATTAACTCTGTTGGCAAATAGCAACTACTCCTACTGGAAAGAAAATATTTTTGATATCAGTTGGACATTCCCTTGAGACATGGGGCTTGCTCCTTTCCTCCCTCTCCCCAAGAAACAAACACAGGACCTGTGGAGGGGTGGTTGTATTGACTTTCTCTTGATTTATTTAAGCAATTGAGTTCGTGGGGGAAGATGTGATTGTCTCCATCCGGTTTCATGCAGAGATGCCCCTGCCATCTTGTCAGTAGTTCTTAGTTCCCGGTCCTTCTGTCAAACTTGCTTTCTACTAGTTGAGCGGACAAGTGGTTCTTCAGGTACCACAAATAGAGGGCATTTTGAGCTGTTAGCTGGGATTAGGGTTACAGACTCTGAAGCTCTGTCAGTTTAGTTCTTGACGGTGTAGAGTCGTGTCCAAAGGGTGGTAATACTTTGAAAGGTGATTTAGGTTTCTCTCTCTCCCCCTCTTTGGGGAATGGTTGTGTTTATAAGGGGATGAGCATGAATCTCACCAGGACAAAGAAGGACACTGCTGTGTAGGCAGACTGGCTTTCTTAGTTATGGTTATATGGCTTAATTCAATATAGTATAAGAGCAGTAATTGGAAGGATATTTCTTTTATATAGCACCTGTCAGCCTCAAGTACCTCCGAGTCTCCACAAACAGGCATTGCTTTTTGCCTTGAAAGGTGTTGCCTAGTCAAAGTCCAACTGAGACAAACACAAAAGGCTAAGTGGATCATAGTAGCAAAAGAATCAGGGCATCAGGACAGCAGTATCAGAGAAGCAAATTACTTTTTCGTTTCAAGACAGGGTTTCTCTGTAGTTTTGGATCCTGTCCTGGAACTAGCTCTTGNAACTAGCTCTTGTAGACCAGGCTGGCCTCAAACTCACAGAGATCTGCCTGCCTTAGCCTCCTGAGTGCTGGGATTAAAGGTGTGCTCCACCACCGCCTGCAATTAAAAGGGGTAGGAGCTGTGTCTTTCAAAACAAGAACTCCTTATTTTTAGAGTAGGTAAGCCATCATCTTAGAAGTTGAATAGGTAAAGAAGGTAGAGGGAAGACAGTTTTAAATAAGGAGCCAGGTAGAGTGGTGCACACTTATAATTCTAGATCTTAAAAGGTGGAGGCAAGAACATCAGGAGTTCAAGGCCAGCCTTGGCTCCATGGTGGCGAATATGAGGTTAGATTAGGGCACAGGAAACTATCAAAGTTTAAAACAACAAACAAACAAAACACTGGAAGTAAAAGATGAAACCAAAAGCTATACATATTAGTTTTTTGGTTTTTTGTTTGTTTGTTTTTTGTTTGTTTGTTTGTTTTTTCCCTGGGATGGTGAGATGAATCAGTAAATGAAAGGACTTATTGCCAACCTGACGACCTAAACCCTATCCCTGGGATCCTGGAATCCACACTGCAGAAGTAGAGACTGAGGTTGGAAAACTGTCCTCTAACTCCACAAGTACTTGGACACACACAACACACACACACAACAGGAAGACTGGAACACCCTAACCCAGAAGAAGTAGAAAAAAGTGATAT
>LOJH01028230.1:3264-14321 GCA_001685095.1 Ellobius talpinus
CTCCAGCCCCTTGCCCGAAGCTCGCGAACTGGATTCTAGCGCATAGAGTGCAGATGTGTCCACCACACCTGTCAACCTGCCACCCTTCTGTTTCTGGGGCTTGCTGACCGCCATCCCATCCAGAGTGCTGGCTCCTTTCCTCCTTGCCTGCATGGTAGGGCCCAGGAAGCAGTGGGTATGCAGCAGACAGCAGTGGCAGGGGTCCAGAAGGGATAGGCTCAAGCATCTGCTGTGTCCTATGGGAGTGGAGCCCAGCTGTGCACAAACCATTAGAGGGAGCCCTGAGTCTGGTGGCCAGCTGCAGTCAGTGCCATGGTCCCTTCAGTAATGATAGCTGCCACTGAGATTTCCTCAGACTAACTGGAACGGGGTAGGGCAGGCTGGCTGGCTGTGAGGATGCTGGGCTTTTCCATGGGGCCATGCAGCCTCCGCCTTACCCTCCCCTAAGGAGCCCGCTGACACTCAGCTCCCCAGCCTCTCCATGAGGACCTTTCCCTATTCCCATTGCCCTCCTTTACCAGACCCTGAGATGGTGTGAGCGCTTGTAACAGGGACTTTGCAACCTGGGCCCAGGAGCCAAGTAGCCAAGGGTCCCAAGCCAGGTCCACTGCAGAACAGGCTGTGCTGTGAAGCACTCCAGTGTAGCCCGAAAAAAAGGGTCTTTTAGGGACCAAGGCTTAAGGCAGTGGTACCATCTCAAAGGCATATGTGGGGTCCATGATTAAACCAGTCCTGTGATGGGAAACCCTAGCAGCCTCGCTGTCGCCATGCCCAGGAAGAGGCTCACCAACACCAGCCTGAGCAGCCAGGTGGTGGCCCTCAGCCATCAGACATGCCCCGGCCCTGCTGGGCGCTGCCTGGGGTGGAGTGACAGTGACCCAGAAGACAGACCAGTCTAGCTCTGCCCTTGACTGGTTGTGACCTCTGACCTCTTAACCTACAAAATGGAGACCTGTGTGTCATCTTATCTTGGGTCAGGTGGCAACACTGTGTGGCTGATGGGACTTGGAAACCCAAGAGCCACTTGGCTGAATGTCTACTCAGAGTCCCTCAGGAGGCTCAGCTGGGACTGAACAAGACTCACATGGCCAAGGCCTCCATTCATCCCCTAGGCCTCTCCAAGGTCCCCGTGTGACTGGGTGTTGTGGGAGAACCAGTCCGCAGAAAATCATGTTTCCTTCCAAGGAACATATAACATGCTGGTTATACAGTTCAACCCTGCCTGCTGTGGGACCTGGGGATGGCAGAGGCTAGAGTGCCAGGTGGTCAGAATGACTAGGGAGCCAGGGCTCCAGGCTGGCTGCCACATGTCATACCCCTATGTACGTCACAGGGATGTCATCCCGCCACACACACACACACACACCACTCAGAAAATGGGTGCAGAGCCTGTATCTGGCCAGCACTGGCCACGAGCCTCGGCCTCCAGACACTGCTGCCTGCAGGATGCCCGCTGACCAGATGGGGGCCAGGTGCGCCCTCTTTTGGTAAGAAGACCAGGGAAGCAGGCATTTCCTCCCTTTTCTTAAGGTTTTGAACACCTAATTTATTCCATCCATTAGATAGATTTTGTAGATTTAATCATTTTCACAGTTGGTGGCTCATTGGATACTCAAGATAAACTCCAAATGAAAGCGTAATGCAGAGGACAAATGAGTTTTCACACCACAGTGGCAGACACTTGCCTGGGAAGAGTTTAAGGGGAACGCAAATACACACGGCTATCATTTTTTCCCCTCCCAGCAGCTGCTTTTGCTGAGTCTGGTAGGTTTCCACAGCTAATTTCACCAGTTTTGTTCATCTGTAAAATTGCATAAAAGTGACATTTTTGTGCTCATTATAGCAACTGCTGATTTATGGCTGGCAAGTGAAGAGCTGGTCCCTTTTTTGCGGGACTTTCATAGCGGTGCTAAGTGCCCATGAAATTGCTTGTATAATGTAGTTTAAATCCAATCGCAGAGAAAGATTCCTCCCTTGGCCAAAGTGGCATTTCCATTCTCCACGCCAAGTTTATTTTAGGCTACTTCGGAGCTGGGGAGGCCCAGGGCAGGGTCTGGGTGAACTTACCTTCTGGGCCCAGGTTAGGCCAGCAGATTGAGAGATAGAGAAATGTGATACCCTGTTCCATGTTGTCACTGCCACCTCCTGCCATGCTGCACCTGGGCCTTGCTGGCCCGTGGGGCTGAGCGGATCGTGCTTACTCTGTCCTGTGTGCTGTGGGCTGAGGCAGCCACCAGGTCCAGCCCACTGGAAGCCACAAGTATGCAAACCCCTAGTCGTGACCAGCATCTGTCTCCAACTGTTTGGTGTGCCCACTATGGTGAGAAGCCGCCCTGATGTGCCCAGGCCCTGCCTCAGCTGGCCTGACCTCTCCCAGCTGCTCCTGTAAGTTCTGTCTGGGAAGGCTGACCTAGTTGCCACCCTGCCTGACACAGAGAACCACCATCCAGACTAATGTTGGACCAAGGCCATGCAGGTCAGGCTCTGGGAGGACAGATAGGAAGCCTCCACTGAAAGGACCTCACAGTGTGTCCCTCTCTGGTAAGACTCTGCCCTGGGCCAGACTTGGTCTCCTCCAGCACCGCCTACTACACATGGACCTGCTGAGTCCTCACAGCCACCCTCAGAGGCAGCCTTAGGAACATCTGTATAGATGAGGAAAGGAAGGCTCAGCATGGTGAAGCCCTTATCTAAGTCCCCTGTCACCCACCGTGTGACCCACGCCGCTGGGCCCCTCAGCACCGCCAAGGTCACCCTGTGACTGGCACCATTATTGTTCCCATTCTACAAGTGGAAAAACCGAAGTTGCCCAAGCAGCTTGTCTAGGGCTACACAGCCAGGGTTCCACCGAAACCCTGCCAGCACCAGTACAGGTCTTCCTGTGTGCCTCCCTGTGCCCCTGCCTCAGAGGAAGCTCTGGGCTGTGCTCTGGTCTACTGGAATGGCTCAGGATGCCAGGAGGGGGTCTGTGAACCAGCAGCTCACCTCCCTCCTAGCAGAGCCAGTTGTGACCACCTATAGTGGTTAAGTCTCACAATCTAGAATGTCACACACAGTATTAACAGGCCAGCCACCGTGAGCACCCGGCATCCACTTCATCTCACCCAGCCTGGAATGCCAGCACAGCTAGTCCATGCTGCCAGAAGTGGGGGTGGGGCTGGGGATGCTCGGTTGGTAGGGTAACTTGCCTAGGAGGACCTGGGTTCTATCCCAGGCGCTGCATAACAGGACGTGATGGCACACAGCTGTGACCCTCTCACTCTTGGGAGGGAGAGAAAGGTCAGGGTCATTCTTGCATATGCATCAAGTTTGAGGCCAACCTGAACACACCCAGGACCCTATCTCAAAGAGGAAAAAAGTGGCAAGCTCTATTTAAACTTTGTACACGTGTGCCATTTCCTCTGTGAACTTCATGCTTTGGTTCAAAAGTTGGAAGTGTGGAGCCAACAGAGGAAAAACCAGTGAGGGAAGGGGAACTGGGCAGCTCTCAGAGCCCTGGTAGGGACTGAGGGGTTGTGGCTACCAGCCTGACACTCACTTGTGCCTCTGTCTCCCTGCAGGCGAGTCAGTGGCCAGCTCTATGCATTCCGCCCGCTACCCAAGCCCAGCCGAGCTGGATGCCTATGCCGAGAAGGTGGCCAACAGCCCACTGTCCATCAAGATCTTCCCCACCAACATCCGGGTGCCTCAGCACAAGCACCTGAGCCGCACCGTCAACGGCTATGACACCAGCGGCCAACGCTACAGTCCCTACCCTCAGCACAGCACCGGCTACCAGGGCCTGCTGGCCATTGTCAAGGCTGCGGTCGTCTCCTCTAGTTCAGCTGTGCCCGCTGGGCACACCAAAAGTGTGCTTAAGAGCGTGGAGGGCAAGCGGACTAAACTGTCACCGGCCACTGTGCAAGTGGGCATCGCACCCTACCCGGTGCCCAGCACTCTGGGGCCTTTGGCTTACCCAAAGCCACCCGAGGCACCTGCCCCACCGCCCAGCCTACCTGCAGCTGCTACTGCCACCTCTGTGATTCCTCTGCCGGGCCGGGGCCTGCCCCTGCCACCTTCCAATCTACCCTCCATCCATAGCATCCTCTACCAGCTCAACCAGCAGTGCCAGGCCCCAGGCGCTGCCCCAGGCACCTGTCAGGGTGTGGCTGTGCCCCACCCCAGTCCAGCTAAGCATGGTCCAGTGCCCAGCTTTCCTAGCATGGCTTACTCAGCCACAGCAGGTCTGCCAGACTGCCGGAAAGGCACAGAACTGAGCCAGGGAGCCACACCAGCCCTGACACTGGCTGGGGCCACCAAACCTGCAGGGTATGCAGAAGGTGGCCTGGATTACCTGCTATGGCCGCAGAAGCCACCCCCACCCCCACCCCAGCCACTTCGAGCCTACAGTAGCAGCACTGTAGCCAGCAAGTCTCCTGAGACTTGTAGCGGGCGGGCATTTGAGAGGGCCAACGGGTCACCCCACAACTGTGGTGTGGGGCTGCCCACCAGCTTCACCGTGGGCCAGTATTTTGCTGCCCCTTGGAACAGTGTTCTGGTGACACCTACTAGCGACTGCTACAATCCAGCAGCAGCTGCGGTAGTGACAGAGCTGGGGCCAGGAGCTGCCAGGGAGCTAACTGGGCCCCCTGCAGACACACTCTCGGGCCTGGCCAGCAAGAGCGTCTGCAACACAGCGGTGCTGAGCAGCAGCCTGCAGTCGCTGGAGTATCTCATCAATGACATCCGGCCACCCTGCATCAAGGAGCAGATGCTTGGCAAGGGCTATGAGACAGTGGCCGTGCCCCGGCTGCTGGACCACCAGCATGCCCACATCCGCTTACCCGTCTACAGATAAAGTCTGCTCTGCGAGCACATGAACCAATGGACAGATGGACAGGGTGCTGAGGGTTAGCAGGCCACAGCACAGGGCAGGATGCTAGCATCCCGCCTGCCCTGTGGCCGTGTGTCCACAGGGAAGCCAGGCTGGTTCACTCCGCACTGCAGTGGGCAGGCAGGTTGACCTCACTCACCAGGGCTTTCTCCCCCAACTTGCTGCCCTAGGGAGCAGGGAGGGTCCAGGGCTGCCTGCAAGGCCCATCCTTCCTCCATTGAAGCAGGGAAAGAGGACCTTCTGCAAACAGGAAGTTCCTTCTGGAGCTCCAGCAGAGGCATTCAGACCAGGGGTGCTCTAGTCAGCATGAGCCACACACACACTGGGTCTTTACCCACAGTCCCCTAGTCTCTCAGAAAAGGAGCAGAAAGGATTCTAAGAAAGTCCCTGGGTCCAAAGTGCACCCCCCCACCAACTACTCTAGGTGAAGACCACTCTGACTCCAGACTCCTAGAGGCCTCAGGACTACCAGCCCCCTGTTCCTCCTGACTCCCCTCCCCGTCCTTCCTAATAGGAATCACATCCCACCCTACTCTCTACACCCTGGACCAACCTCTTCTCTGTTCCTTCCACTACACTGCATAGGGCTGCCGGGAACAGCTGGTGCACTGCACAAGGGCACCATGCCCAAGGAGACTCCACTCACATCCTAAACGTGTGTATTTGTTACAGTTTCCTGCATTCCGAGGAAGGGACACCATTTCCCTACCCACACAGAGATGTCACAGGCTAGCGAGGGGCCTGTAAATTCAGACTCCATTCACGTGGACGATCTTGCCTTCAGGTGTGGGGTCTCCTGGGAACTAGTGAGAGGGTGACCTACTGGCTGTAACTGGAATACCCCATCCAGCTCCTCTGCAACCCCCAGGCCTGACCTGCACTGCTGTGGGGAGGGTGGCATAGATAAGCCCAAGAGGTCAAGGCCTGCAGTCCCTGGGTCCCAGCCCAGCCCCGCCCCAGGCACTCACTCCGGAAGCGGTACTATATCTCTCCAAGGCCTGTCCAAGCACTAAGTGCATTTACAAATCTCTGAGAATGTTTTTTTATACTAAAATTGACCATTATATTCTACTGTGAGAAGTGCAGTCTGCACTATGTTTTAAAAATGAAGAGAAAGAAAAAAAAACCAGAAAACAGATGGTGTCTAAGCCGTGTGCTGTGAAGATGTTTCCATTCTCGCTGGCTCCCTCCCTCGGGGATCCAGGGGAGGGCGCCCCAGGGAGCCTGCCGGGAAGGTGGGCATACACGGTGTTCTGTACCCAAGTTATTATGAAGCTCTTCAAGCTGGGTGCTACCCCATGTGTTACATGTCATCTTTGGTGGCCAATGGTCCACCCACAGAAGCAAAATCAGAAAACTGAGCTCCAGTAGCTCTCTAGTGCTGGGGTGGCTCTGAACCCCCCATCGTAAGCCCCTTCCCAGCTCCTTTCTGTCATCCTCCCAGCTTAAATGGT
Source organism: Ellobius talpinus (assembly GCA_001685095.1). Lineage (NCBI taxonomy): Eukaryota > Metazoa > Chordata > Mammalia > Rodentia > Cricetidae > Ellobius > Ellobius talpinus. Next base: position 9,592 of record LOJH01028230.1, read on the forward strand.
GGCAGAATACCTGGAGACAGGCTTGCCATCATTCCGGCCAGCCCAGATGACACTGGGCCAGACACATGTCACTGGGAGGTCATTCACCAGGGACCAGCTGAACCTTGCCAGAGACTCATCCTTGGGGGAGGTGGAGGTCTCCTGCCTGAGTTTACAGTGCCATGGGCCTGGTGCCCACACAGAAAGATGAGACCTGTCCTACGGCAAGGGTGGAGAGTGGGGGGCAGGATCTGAGTTCAGAGCACCCAGCAGGATGGGAGCTGGGAAAAGGGCTCCAATCCCACAGCATGGGGGTTTCACTGTGCCCATGTTTGATCCCAGTCAGATAATCTATGCCAAGAAAAATTGGGACGTCCAGTCTGGGGCAGCCCTCCCGCCCCACACGGAGCCCTGGCCAGTGTGTGGGGCTTAGGGCAGAGGTAGGAACGTCCCAAGTCAGCCAGATCCTCAGCTGGAGCCGCAGTCTCCTGAAACCTTTCAGTAACCCAGAGTCCACTCAGAATAGTCTCAATGTCACCATGTGCACAAGACCAGGCTTTCCCCTGGGAGTTTCACCCGGAGTCCGGCACATCTGCTAGCCCAGGGGATATGGGAGACCAGGCGACACAGGGTAAGTGCTGGAAAGACCGCCATGGTCAGGTCACAAAGAATTAGTAAGTGACATGATGACCTCAGTGGCCCTGTCAGGTAAGGAATGGGTCACATCTTTCCCAGAGCAGACACAGGACCCGAGGAACACCTGCAAGATAATGGCAGCCCCACAACTGACTAAAACCAAAGCCAGTGGGCCACCCAGAGCCGAGACATAGCAGGTAGCTGGACAGGGTCTGAGCCCTAATTGCTACACTGAACTACCCTTAACTAGGCACCCCCTAAAACAGAAATAGCATATTGTGTTGGAAACACAGGCGGCAGGAGTGGCCCTAGGAGGGCAGACCAGTCTGCCCTGTGGCTAGGTTCCTTCTCCCTGGGCCTCAGTTTCCCCTCCGGGAGCTGAGATGGCTGGCCTGAAGAGCATTCTAGATGCTGTGGTACTGACGACCTATGTTTTCACGGTGACCCTGGATTGACATGATGGCCTTGGGACAGGTCAGGCCACCAGGGTGATGGAAGTAGGCAGTCAAAGCAGGCTCGGAGCCAAGGAGCTCCTGCTGGCACACAGTGCTCTGCACAGGTGAGCCTGGTGAGACCCACGGCCCCCTAGAAAGAAGTCCTCCCACTTCATCTCCACGCCTGGCTGCTCTGTGCACACCTGGAGGCAACAGAAATGCTCCAGGTTTTGTTTGCCTTCAGAATCGGGTTGGCCTGCATGGCTGGGCTATGGGGAGGCAAGCTAGGCAACTAAGCTAAGAGAAGCGGCTCCTCCACCCTCTCCCATCCCCACTATGGTTCTGTTTCCGTTCCTACAGGCTCTCTTCCCCCTGGAACTACCTTGGGCTCCCATGTCTCCAGGCTGAGATCAGGTGGTCAGGCATGCTATACCACATTCATGGCCACAATGTCAAAGCCACCAACGTGCAACTTCTGCATCTTACCAGATCAGGACAGCCAGGGACTGAGAGCAACTGGGACAGACACCAGGTCTTAGGTTCCAACCCCCAGCACTGCCCAAAACAGGAACCAGACCCCAGAGATAAACAGGTCACATGGGCATATTAAAGGCTCTGAAAAGTTCTGCCTGCTAAGCTTAGTCTTCAGCCCACGACCATGCCAGTATCTGAACTTAAGTTTTTGTTTCTATTAATGTACAGAGAACAAAAGTTTGTTCAGGGAAACTATGTTGCGTTGGAGGAAAATGAGTGCCTTCTCCCTGGGCCTCAGTTTCCCCATTTGTAACACAGGCTTCATAGTGAGCTGCAGGGGAGCAAGGATTTGACTCCATCCATAACCAGCAGACACTGGGCCCATATCTAGGTTCCTAGCATCCTATTAGGAAGGTGAGGACAGTGAGTGGAGCTGCACGGCCACTATGAACACATTTGTTTGGGGTAGGGACCCTTGAACTCGAGACCCTCCTGCCTTAGCCTCCCAGCACACACAGATGAGAACACCTACTTTGAGGGGAAAATAGGCCCAGGGAGGGAAGGCAACTTGCCTCAGATCACACAGCAATTTGATCCTAAACCCTCTAGAAGCTGGGCCACCTCACAGAACATAGGCTCCTCCTAAGTCCTGGGCTCCAGGTGTTCCTCTGGCCTCTTCCAAGGAGGCTCCAGATGTGATCACAGCTGGCGCACTGGCTGCTGTTAAACCTCAGCACCTTTGTAAAGGCCTGAGACACTAAATTGTAAACAAATCCTTGTGGGGCTAGAGACACACCTCAGTGGTGCAGTGCTTTATTATAAGGCCTGGGTCCCACCTCCCGCAACTCCCAAGAAGACTACTAGAAATGCACCTTGTAATAAGACGGGGCTCAGGGTTCAAATCCTGCCTCCACCACATCCTCACTGTGTCCTGGACTGTGTTCGTTTATTGATTCTCACTTCTTTCTCTAAAAAGTGGAGTTGAAACACTGTACTTCCTACCTGCGTGGTAAGTGACAGAAACCACAGCTTCCCTCGTTAAGATGAGAAAGAAAATGTATTCTCTCAAACAATCTAAGGATAATTTAAGTGCAGGGTAGCCCAGGGGTTGGCTGAGTCATAAGTAGCCCAATGGTGTCAACAGGGACTTCCTACCTTTTCATCATTGTCTTAGTCTATTCTATTGTGAATGACCACAGCTTTATAAGAGAAAGCATTTAACTGGGGGCTAGCTTACAGTTTCAGAGGCTTAGTCCACTGTCATCGTGGTGGGAGCATGGCAGCAGACAGACATGGTGCTGGAACAGTAGCTGAGAGTTCTACATCCTGATCTACAGGCAGAGAGAGCAAGGCTGGGCCTGGCTGTAGACATATTAAAGAGCTCCACAATAGCCCGGAATGGAGTATAGCAAAGATTTACTTGTTTGGGGATAAAACTCACAGTAAGGATAGAGATCCATGGTCCCATGTGGGTGCTGGAAGCTTGGGATCAAGTCTAGAAAAAAAAAAAGGGCTGCATACATGTTTTTCGTCTGCACTAATAATACCTCAGATCACACCCAAATGGGCCAGCATCTAAAAGGCTATTGGCTGAAGGAGTTCCCACAGCACCTCCCCCTTTTGTCTAAATAAGAGGGTTCTAAGCCTGATACAAGACTATATACAATAAGAACAAATATCAGGTATTGTCCAGGGAAAAGAAGAGGCAAAAACATATATAAAAATTAGAACTATAACCAGCATGACAACATCAAGCAAGAAACATATATTAAATGTCCAGTCTAAAGTAATGAACAAGCAGCAGAGATTATTTCAATAGTTACCCTATCCTGACAAGTCTAACTCTTATATTAAAAATGTCTTGGTTCAGTCAAGAAAGCAAAATAACTATGACTATCTAGTGTTGAACCCCATCAAAGACCTGAGAAGGGAAATAATATTACCTGAATAAGCAGGAATTGCAATCAAGCAACTTCCAAAAGGTGCAAGAAATGACAGAGACAATAGGCTACCTGGGCAATCACCCAAAGTCTCATTTGCAATGTTGAGGCAACCAACTTTGGCTAAGGTCTAGAGTATCTAACAGACCATTTTCAGAGGCAGGAAAATTTGAAAGACCATCCTACTCTCTGTTGGCTGAAGGAATTCCTACAACACCTGGCATGGGCTTTTGAAATCCCAAGGCCCAACCTCAGTGACAGGCTTCCTCCAATAAGGTTATACCCTTCTAACCCTTCCCAAATAATGCCACTTCCTGGTGACTGAGCATTCAAATCTATGAGCCTTTGGGGGCCATTCTTATTCAAACCATCACACCCGTGTTCTGCTCTCTCAGCATCCCTTCCTAGTTACAAAATAGCTGCACAGTTCCAGCCACCACTTCCAGACCCACCAGTGAGGTGCAGCTGGGGGGGGCAGTTCCACTCCCCCATCAGACTTGCCCCGCTGTGGATCAGCACTGGGCCACAGGGCTATTCCACGCCAACATCTAGTGAGGGAACAGTCATGTGGGTTGGCATGTGCGTGCTGTGTATGTGTGTATGAGGAAGAGGAGGCCCAGCCTCACGCTCACACAAAGCCAGCTTCTGCCTGGCCATCTGCTTCCGTTGCCTGAACCTCCCTTCACAAAGAGCACTTCCAGCCTGGCCTCTCCCCTCACCCCTTGGCTCTTCAGTCCCTGGGCTGTGGACCTCTGCTGACCATGGCTGTCCTCCCATTCTCTCACCTCCCAGGCTCCCTCTTGGGAAGATCCCCTCATTGCCCTCAGGGACCCTGGAGTCCTCAAAAATGAAAGGCTCAGGAGGTTCCTGGCTCTCAAGTCTATGCTTCTGCCAGGCCAGAAGTGGGGGTACAGACCCAGAGGCCCCAGCTGCTTAATCACCCAATCAAAGCAGAGGCACATCCACAGGGCCACAGGCCTGGCATGGATGTCACATGACCACAAACTGGCCAGAACAGCTAATAAAACCCCTGGCACTCATCTGAACAATAGTAACAGCCTTGAGAGGTAACTGTTCAGTTAAATCCAGAGTGCTCCCTCCCAGCCTCAATTGGCCGCCCCTTTGCTTTGATCTCTAATGTATCCATTATTCTCCAGAGAGCAACTTGGGGGACAGCGTCAGTCACACATGTTGTATGAATGCTCACCCCTAATGAGCCTCTCCAGGAAGGAAGGGACAGGCCACCAAGAGAGCAACGGGGGGGGGG
>LOJH01028233.1:0-17803 GCA_001685095.1 Ellobius talpinus
TTTATTAATTAACCAATAAAAGCAACAGATAGATAGAAGACCCTCCTACATCAGCCTTATGTCTGGATGACAGATCTAGCTACCTGTGTGGAAACAGTCATCGTAGTCAAAGCTGATCTGAACCAGCTGATCTGGCCAGAAGGAGGAGGTAGGGAAGGGGGAGGAGAAAGAAGAGAAGGAGGCCCTTGATAGTACAATCATAATCTGTTGTGTAAATGTGAATTTGTTTGTGAACACACTCAAGGTGACAAGACTGAGGTCCATGTTCTAGATGGAAGTATCCAGCATCCTGCTCAGTGAAGGATACAGGGAAGCTGTCTGTCCCTTAGCTACTCCTCCATAAACTTCCTCACTGTGCTCTAAAGTTGTGATGGTTAACAGACAACTTGACTAGAATTGTCTGAGAAATACAGCTGTGGGGATGTCTGTGAAAGTGTTTCCAGAAAGGCTGGGCTAAGACTGGGAAACTGACCCTGCAGGCCACAGCACTGTCTCAAAGGCTGGGACTACAGACTGGATAGAGAAGGAAGGGGAGCTGTGCTTTCATCTTGCTTGGCTTCTTGACCGCAGATGCCATGTGACCACCCGTTCCCTGCTCTTGCCACCATCACTTCCTCTCCACCATGGACTATACCCTCAAACTGTGAGCCAATCTTATTAGCGCTTTCTGTCTTAGGTTACACTTGTCAGAAGTTCTGCCACAGAGATAATAGAAGTAACTAATCCACCAATAATTCTAGTTTCCAGATCCAAGAGACTCCTTGTGCATAAACGAATTAGCAAAAAATAAGTCAGTTCTCCCAGAAAGTCTGCCCACTGTCATGATCCTGTTGGCCCTATCATCTTGCCTCTTCCACAGCTCCTGACATAGTCATGTTGGAATTCAGGAAGCAGATGAATGCAAGGATTCATGCCATATGAACAGGAAGACTCTATTCTGGCCAGCATGGTAGGCTGACTAATGCGTAACTCCTTAGCCTGCTTCTAGCCAGCTGTGTCCACGTGGCCCTGGATGTGGTCAACAGAAGCTTGGGAGGCTCCTTGGGGGAGCTTTTGATTCCCCAACAGATGCTTCTTCTCCTCACCACTTCCTATTGGATTATAGATGTGATGGAGATGTGGCAGCTATAATGGTCCCTGAAGGAAAGGGGAAGAGAACCAGGTAGACAAAGCACACACAGTGTGACGCTCTTAAGCTAACAGTGCGGTTGCTTGCCTCCACATATTCTTCGGCGAAAGGAAATTCAGTCTAGGTACGCTCCAATCGCTGTGGCTGCTTATGAGATTAAAATCTAGAATTCCTGATGTGACGCATGATGGACCCTAACTTTATTACAGCCATTGGAAAGAGACATCATTCTTTTAAACTAAGGAAAGAAACACTGGATAGGTGAGACTGACAGTGTTAATTGTCAAATGGACAGAATGTAGAATCACATGGGAGCTGGCCTCTGGGCATGCTTCTGGGAGATTAGTTTGAATTTGTTAGTTGATGTGGGAAGAGCTGTTTAGACGTATGAAATAGAAAATATAAGTTGAACGCTAGCATACATACACGCATTTCTCTCTTCCAACTGCAGATGTAACGTGACTCACTGCTTCATGTACCTGCTGCCTCGACTTCTGTGCCATGGTAGACTGTGCCATGAACTTAAGCTAAAATAACTCTCCCCTAAGCGGCTGTCATCGGAGTATGCCATCACAGCACTAGGAACATCAACCAAGACAGGAGGTGACTATACAAAAGTCATTAACTAGCCAAGTGTGGTGGTACACAGGTAATCTTAGCACTGGGGAAGCTGAAGCAGGGGCATTGCAAGTTTGAGATTAGCATGGGCTACATTCATAATGAGTCTGAAACCAGTCCGAACCGTGCATGTATCAAAGCCTCATCTCTAAAAAGGTCGTTAATCTGTTAAGTGCCTGAGTCAGTATTTAATTGCAAGCATTACAAACCCACACTCAACAAGAAAGTTGAGAATAGATATTACACATAATAAATATAATTCCTTACATACGTATTTTATATGTTTTTAGATATTTTCCCTTTTTCTTTGTATGTGTCTACTCACTCCCTCACACACCTGTCTGTGTGCAACACATACTTTAACCCCATTGAGTGACCTCTTGCCTGCCCATGGTTACAGCCTCTCCTTTATCTGAAGCTCGGGATGATGATTGCACAGGCTCACATCACTCTTGGTGGGCTGGATACAAGCAAAAATCATCCCAGGGAAAATACAGATGATTTGGAAGTGCCATGCTCTGGAAACATTAAGAAAGAAGAGTGTCTGAGTGTGGGAGACAGCGTGTGGAGCATAAGGAGCAGAAGACCCCAGAGAGACGGATTTTGCAGTCCAGTTCTGCCGATGCTCACTTGTCAATCTGCTGTGATAAAACTCGCTTTTTTTTTCCACCTCTGAGAGGAAGGGTTTGTGTATGAGCTTGTATGTATGTGTGCATGGGAGTACATGCATGTACCTATGTGCATATGTGTGCATGTGGGAATAGTAAGAAGTTAGAGAGTTGTTAGATGATAGTTAACATAATTTTAAGGTGAAGGTTAAATAAATATCATATATAAATGTGTATGTACATAGATAGATACATATATTCCTATTCCTATCTGAAGTAAGCACGTGCCTGTCAGCTGAGAACCTTACCTCAGTCAGAGTCCCAGTTCCTCTGTTGACCATGGAGATGAGAGGATGGCATGGAAAATACGGATACGCAAGAAGCACTAACCACTAGAGTGGCAACACTCTATAAGTCTCTTCTCAGAGCCCAGAGAGCCCATTTTATCACATGGCCTTTGGGCTGTGGTCCAGGGACTCAAGTTGGAAGCTTGTTTCTTCCTGTACGGAGAGGTTTCTCTCTGAAAGCCTGCCTTCCTAATCCAGGTCATCATATCCCAGGGGAAGGAAGGGCCTTGTCACCAAATTTGCAGAGGCTGCTTCACCCCATTTTATTTTTCTAATGCCCATAGTCTTTGTCTTTTGGATCCTGTAATAGAATGCTGGAGGTTGGAAATGGATGAAGAACAGGAGTTGACTAGTCTATGCTAGAAACTGGGAAGTTCAAATTGAAGCTACCAGCAAGTAGCATTCTTGCTAGGCTCTCACCTTGTGAGAGGGGCCAGAGGGAGAGGGGATGAGGTTTCAGTTTTCCTATGGCAGAAGGGCAAGAGAATGCACACCCCTTCAAGAAAGAGATTTCATTGACATACTCATGAGAAGTTTTGGCCCTGACCCAAACCCCTCCCTCAAAGCCCCACTTGCATTTAGAGTTATGTCTCCAACAAATGAATTGCAAGAGCACATGCAAGGCCTTGCATCCACGCTCCTAGGCTTCCAGAGGCAAATCAGCCACCCTGTGCCACAGGCTTCAGCAGGAGCTGCCATTCTGCACACACCAATGTGGTCCGAATGGAAAATGTGCCCCACACACTCTTGGGTTTCAGCGCTCAGTCCATTGTTAGTGGCATGTTTGGGGAAATTGTAGAACCAGCCTTTGGAAGATGGAGCCTTACTGGAGAAAGTGAGTCACTGGGGGTGGCCCTTGAGGCTTTTATACCTCAGCTCGTCTTTTGCCTGCGCTTTGCTTGGCTGCAGACTCAATGAGACTAGCAATGTGACCAGCTGCCTCGCACTTCTGCCACTCGGTCTTTTCTGACACAATGGACCAGAGCCTTTCTTGAACTAGAAGCCAAACTAAGCCCCTCCCCCACCCTTAACACGGTGTTGTTGCTCAGCTGTTGCCGTAGTCACTCTTGCAGGAGATACCCTACTGTGGTGGGTAAATGGACTCTCTAGTATCATTGGGCCTGTTCCTGCCGCTGTCCTTTGATCCAACACAGGCACCTTCTGGACGGGGCCTCACCTAGGACAAGCCTCCCAAGGGAGCTGCTTTCTTTTGGATTACCCTATTCTGAGATCAAAATATTTACTGGGATTACGCAAAATACAAGGAGATTAACATGTGGTGTTTAACTGGACCGCCTCAGGCTCTTGGCTTGCCTTCCACTTGGGCTGCCAAAATAAATTCCCACCCACGGGTACCCTGGGCCTGTCTGGCTGTGTAGAGTGAAAACACAGAGAACCTGCCACACAACAGATTCTCTCATTCACAAGGGAAGTCCCAAAGCTTCGACAGGCATGCCCCCACCACCCGCCCCAAGGACAGTGACAGTGTCTTTTCTTCTTTTTCTGATGGAAGACAAATAAGCAAAGTGTCATTGTCCTTGCCTGTGAGAAAGAACCTTCTAGGACTTCTTGTTTTTTCATTCAAGCATTCTGGCAAGATTTCTCACTGCATTCAACAAAAATAGGCAAACACGTTACTTTAAATACCAGACATGGCAACCTTGGTGCTGGCCTCAAGGACCCAGAAGGAAAGTAACAATGAGGTCCCACCTTTGGTTCATCCTCTCCAGTGTACACTTGAGTAGTCTGACGTCCTTCTTCTCCAACATCGGTTCTCAACCTATGGGTCATGACCCCTTTAAACAAACCTCTGTCTCCAAAGATATTTACAACATGATTCATAACAGTAGCAAGATTACAGTTATGAAGTAGCAATGAAATAATTTTATGGTTGGGGGTTTACCACAACATGAGGTCATTGTTATGCTGTATTAAAAGGTCACAGCATTAGGAAGGTTAAGAACTTCTGATCTGTAAGGTTACTGCTTTGTCTGCAAAGGAAGAATCATGGAGGAAAACACCTGGTTGCTTAATCCAAGAGGGATCTCAAATTTAAACTTCACTAACAGTTTTTAAATTCTCCTCCACAGACTCTGGGCTATAGGCAATTTCACATATATTCAGCACGCTTGGTGGATGTCTGCAGAATTGGATTATTTGTTAACATCATCACAGCTGGAGAGAGTTATCATTTGCCCCAGTTTCTACTTAAGACAAGGTACAGAAACTTTCCCAAGATAATGAGTGGTGGAGCCTCCTAACATTGCCACCATGGCTGCCATTAACACTGCAGTGTGTGCCTACTAAAACCACCCCATAATGCCATTACTACAAAGGCCACCACCACTTGTTACCACAGTCCTGTGACCAGCACCGGCAATGCCACTGTTACTAGCCACACCCATCATAAGCACAAAATCACCGGCACTGCATTACTTTCCCACTATTCCATATCACAACGAGTAACTGAAGATTATTGGGCTCCAATTGACAAACATTTGTTAATACTACTATTTTAAGTGCATTCGTTGATTTGAACAGCACCAGGACCTTACTAATTACCAAGCATTGCTTCCTACTTGTAGATGAGGCCTTTCAGTGATATCTACAAGCTAGATAAAAACCAAGCTCTACTGGAAGACAAGTTGACTTCCAAGCCCACGTCCCTAAATGTTATTTTATACTTCTTCCTACCTAGGTCCCTTTCAGAGCCCAGATTTGCCTCTAAGAGTTTCCTCCTCGGCTTAGAGATTTTAGGCACTGGCTCCAGGTGCATGAAATATGCACGTGTAGAGAGCTCAGGCTGACCCAGGTATGGGAACATTCTTGTACAAAGATGACGTAGATAGGAAGCTTTTGTCTGTAGTAATGACAGCCTTTGGCATAAAATGGGGTGCACAGCACCCTTGATAGAGCAGAAGCCCGCTGTGACCTTGGATTGCTGAACCGTAGATGATATCTGCTCACAGACACATAGCAGTGGCAATAGAGCTGAAACCCTATTCTGGCTGCACTCAGGACAAGCTGTCATGTTCCCCATCCCTTGTGGTCCTAGCTATACTAGACTTTTTCCAAGCCTGAAGCCCCCTCTTCTCCTAATAACCATGGCCTTCCGATAGTGAGGCACCAATGAGTCATGCTAGGTGTGTTTTCTGTCCTTTTTTCTATGTTTGGAAGGCCTTTATTCATCTTTCTTATCGACTGCAACACCCCTGCTGTGAAACCCTTCACCTGGCTGGGGCTTCGGCACATGTGTGCCCCATGCAGATTGTAAGCAACAAGCTATAAGGGGCTCTTCTCTTCTGGATGAGCCATTGAGAACTATACAGATAACTTGGCATCCCCTGAAGCATCTGGTCCTATGATTGCCATATGTGAGGGGTTTAAAAACCTGGAAAGAAAGAAGAAAAGGAGGGAAGGAAAAAAGGGAAGGAGCAAGAGGAAATGGAGAGAGAAGAGATAAAGGTATCGAGAAGCTCCATAACTGGCCTCTCCTAAGCCCAGCCCCAAAGCATAGCAACATCAGCTTCTAGCACGAGGCCAAATGAACTGACCTTTACCATGAGCCTAGTTCATTACAACAGGCCCAAGTTCAGGACCATAGCGCAAGTCTTAGAGGCTGAAGGAAGCAGAGCTCTCTGGACCTTCACCAACCAGAAAACTGACAGAAGAAAGGAGACATACACAACATGTCAAATTCCAGGTTCCTCACCAGTCTCAGCAGCCTTCAGCTCCAGGGTAGTTTTTGACCTCCCCTAAGCCTCAACTTTCCTCTTTATCAAACAACAACAACGTACGTGTGTGTGTGTGTGTGTGTGTCTTATTCTGTGGGCAGCATTTCTTATCTAGGTCAAGCATGAAGCGGTTATTATTATTATTACTACTTAAGTGTTTTTCTTACCTAAGGCAGCCCTGTCTTACTGTTTGAGGAAGGCTAGCTGTAGGCAGCCACTGGCTCAACTTCCTCCTCTGCAGATTGCACTTCCTTGCTCCATCTCAGGGTTGTCTGGAATGAGGAAACCAACCCAGGATTACTTCCCGGAGCATCTTGGTGGCATCAGAAGAAGAAGAAAGTGCAGAAACCTAGCAAAGATTCCCTGGGGAGCAAGCCACTCTAGATTAGCTCCTCCTGGACTCCGCAAGGCCTCACCACTATGGAAAATGCTGGATTAAAAAAAAAAAAAACAGAACGAAAGAAAGAAAGAAATGCCGGCTAATTTCAGAGGCTCCACGTTGGTGGGCCAACATCCCAGGGAGAATGAGCAATTATGATTTCCATCTGAGCAACATGTGCTGTTTGCTGGCCTCTCTCGAACAGCTGTAGGTTAGATGCTGTTAAGATTGGTCTCCTTCTCTCCTCCATATTTCAGAATTCAAATTAAACTAAAATAACAGCACCTGCTGAACAAAAACCCCATTGGAAATGTGTCCTCGCACACAATTACTGCAGGGAGGCTGGTCACCATTGTTACCCGCCTATTCTTCCTGAATGGGAACGGCAGTGAAGTTTCCTAGGCAGCTGCAGCAATTCAATTGTATAACTAGATCTGGCCCTGTGCCAACCCTCAAGAACTCAAGTGGCACCAAAAGATACTATATTGATTTGCAATCGAACATAATAGGCCATCAGCTTAATTATTACTGAAGTGACAAGGTTCTGGGTATTTCATATTTATATTTCAGGGCCTGTGAAGGATGAATGTAAATCTTTTAAATGCACGGATTTGCATATCCTCAGAAGGGTTGAGTGCTCTTATTACATTCATAGCTTTTGAAAGACCAAAAGGACTGGCTATTGAACTCAGGTTGCCAGATCCCACCAGCATTCGTTTGGATGAAGAAACAAAAGACATAAGATGGAAATTGCTTTTAGTTATTTATTTTTTAGGCAAAAAAACCCCCCAAAAAACAAAAAAAAACAGCCCACTACTCAAGTCCATTAAGTGCAGACCACGTTGGGAGCTTCTAAGAGAAAACGATCATGGTATACTACTACGGGGACAGAGGCATTGGACCATTGGGAACTGAAACTAATTCTTCTAGGACCCATAAAGTCCCTGTTGTCTGTGTCCCTCATAGCCTGTTCCTGGCCCCTGGAGATCACGGGCCAGTAGACTCCTTTGAAGGACTGAGATGAGGAGGACAGAGTGAGAAGAGACACAGGGCAGCTCTCGTGTGTCACTACACCTATTTACCAGATGGGGACACTTGGAAACAGTCTTATCTCAAGCCTGATCATCGTCTAATCCACCCTGCTGTATCCTTGCTCCTAGGACCTGCTACCCTAGCAACATATGTCACGTCATCTCAAAGCTTTTCCTGTCCTTCCCCCTCGAGCACCCATCACCCATGGTGTGTTACAGACCCTTCCCCCTTCAGCACCCATCAACCAAGGTGTGTTATAGACCCTTCCCCCTGCAGCTTCATCACCCCATAATGTGTTATAGGCCCATCTTTCTCTGTCTTCACAGAGGTTTGTTCTTTGCTCCTAACTGATCCTCCTGGTGTTCCCTCCTGTCAAGTGTCATCACAGAGCCTGGATTCAGGAGGTTTTCCCGTGGTCTCCTCCTGCCTCTGTAGCTTAATTAATCGCCACCACTCTCCAGCCATCTGAGGGCCATCCTGAAAATTCTGGAATTTCTTGTTCTCCTGCCTCAACCTCTCAGTTATATGCAGAGGATGAAGATGGACTCTCCTCGTGTCCTACCAGCCTTCAGACCATCCAGGTAAGAGCCTGGAAGGTAGGATGTGCCTAGCAATTGTAAACAGAGCTAATATTCATCATTATATACATATCTATGTATATAGATAGAATAAAACACCATATACATATATATCCTATTATATATGTTACAGGCTCTGAACCAAGAATAATCCATATGAGAATTGGCCTCAGGATATCACTGTATGTATAGCAGTTGATACCAAGATCAAAGAATCATGTATTTCCCAAACATAGAGAGAACTGGGACATTTGTGGTCTAGAATATCTGGGAAAGAACAGGGCTAGAACTAAGCCTGAAATTGGGAAAGCCTGTGGTTTGAGGATCAGTAGGACCATCTGAATTGCCTTGCTCTGATTCCCATCCAGATGAGCCAGAGGAAAATACAAGGTTCAGCTTCACAAACATAGTAGAGCCCTGGGTATCCTCACTCTTAAATCCCCTTTCTTTCCATTCTTCAGTGAAATGGGTATAGTTGACTGTTTGGGGAAGTGGGGAGAATATTCCAGATGGAAACTCCTCTTCACCCCACCGTGCCCTCTCCAGCCGGTTCAATGCCATATCCTTTCCCCGACTCTCATCCCCAGGGCCACTGCTGTGTCTCTGTTCCAATCCCCCCCCCGCCCACCATCATGGCCCCATCCATGGTTCTCACCAAAGAATGCTCTTGGATTAGGAGCAAAAAAGTGCTTTGCTCTTATGTCCTTCATTTTTTGATACTTGTATTTGCTGCTCTCTCTAAGCAGGTCCCATCCCATCCTCTCAGCACCTGGGCTCTGCCCCAGACCTTTCTTGGCACGTTGTATGTAGTGGGGGGCATTGTGAAAACCTCCCCACTCTGGGGAAATCATTTATTGCTTTGAACTGAGAAACTATTTCCAAGGGAATTAGATAGAAGGATTCTAAGGTTTGAAAAAGAGTTAAGAAGAGAAAGACCAGTATAGAATTGGGAAACCAGAATGTTTTTCCTGCAGCTCAGCAATAAGAATTAAGATCTAGTTCCTTGCAAGGGATGGCTTAGGAGCTCTAAGAGGAAGATGGTCAGGTATCTTTACCCGGATAAGGAAACTGAGAGATAACTCTTCAGGATGCAGTCAACTCCACTCTATCTGTCCCTGACTTTTGGCATACTGTTTCACTGTCTGCTCCTTTCTCCTGTTGCTTTCTCTGGGTTCTCCCATTTGGAGACTCCACTGAAATGCACCTCCCCGTTTATGTCCATCGGAATCACCAACACAGAAATCACAGGGCTGGCAAAGACTCAATCCCTGGAGTCCCCCAGGCAGCAGTATCCCCACAAGGGCCTCTCCTGCCAGGCTGAGCACAAAGGAGGGCATTATCCTGGGAGGAGGAGAGTAGTCTCTGGGGACCACCTGCTCAGGCAATTCTGTGATAAAAGGAAGTGAGACTGGAAATTGGACAATTGTTACTAAGTAGCTGAGGACCCAGCTGAGTGGGGCTTTCTTTAATAAGGATAATCGAAGCCAGCTTAATAGGCAGATGGAGATTTCCCAGAACCTGAGGGTTCAGAGAAAAATGGGAGGGAGCTAGGCTCAGGAAAGGACATGTCTTCACATCTTAATGAAGAGCAAAGACAAGTGGTGTTCTTACAGGCTCCTGAAGCATTTCACATGTACTATTACTTATTTCCCATTCTATTAAATATAGTCTTTGCCAGTACCAGGAAAAAGGGGGACATGATCCCTAAGACCTAGGGAGGGTTCCCTGAGAGTTCACACAGAGGACTAAATGCCTCTCTTGTGGTTTCCTAGACTGGAGAGTAAATAAAAGTCCTTATCATTATGAAAAGGACAATAACAAGGTGCTATGGGAATTTAGAATTAGTAGCCACAGTTTACTGAGGCCCTTGCCGTCTGCCGAGTGCTGGACTGACTTTCCCATACTTCAAGCCACAGACCTCTCACTGTCTATTTACAAATGAGGCAAATGCATCTCAGAGAGGTTTGGTGCATTTTAAATCAGGGCATCCCGGGAAGTTTTGTATACCTGCTCTATGGTACTGTCTCTACTCTCAAACAGAACATGTCCCTAAAAGCTCACAGTGACCACTGTTCCATTGGACATTGGTGACCACCAATACCAAGACTCCCAGTCAAAATTACGTGACAGGTATGCACACAGCCCTATAGGTTCAGACACAACCTTACACTAGGGGCAACTGTAGGAGGTTTTTGCCATTTCTCCCTCCTTTTCTAATGGGTGGAACCTCTCAACCTGCTTCTTGAGTGTCAGGGAAACCCATTGTCCAGTGGGCTGGGTAGTATATCTAAGACATCAGTATAGGGCAATCGAGAGAAAGACCCAGAAGGATGTATATAATATATATATATATATATTATATACATATGGACTATGGACAGCTTTGGTCATTAGGGATCCCTGGGAGTCCTCTCTCCAATCTGCAGGACTCCCTCTATTGAGATGGTAATAGAAATTCCCATCATGCATTGCTCCGAGGATGGGAGGGTCCAGAACCCAGGGTGGGTGCCAGTGCTGTGCCTGTCCACTAGCGCTCCCCAGCCAATTTTGCCATGTTCCCGTGCTGCCACCTTCTGATGCCAAAGCCATTTCCAAGGCACAGTGCTGCACCTCACTCGCCCTGTCAGCACTCCCCAGGGAAGACAACGAGGTAGCGGAGAGTAGGGTTGGGGAGGGTTGAGACCTGGAGAGGCAGGGCTGACAAGGCGAGGATTGTTTTTCTCCCCTGGTGTGAAGTATGTTGACTTGCTGTTGATAGATGGTGGGATGATATTAATTAAAATGCAGGCAGGTGTGAGGGCGCCTCTTAGAACAGCGTTCTCTGGGGCAGGGGGAGGGGAGGCACGGGCCTCTGTTTTGTAGCCATAATGGGAAAAGCACATCCTCTTGCCCCTTCTTTCTCCCTCTGAGAGCAGGTGAGACACAAAGGGAAAACTCTGGATTCCCCTGTGAGGGGCAAAGAGATCCCTGGAGAGCTGGGCTCCAGGTAAAAGCACACCCAGACCCTCCCATCCTGATAGGAGATCCATGGGGAGCATATGGCTTTCTACAACCTTTCCTGTTAGCCTCCAGATCTGAGAAGTTTCTGTCCTTGGAGAACATGCTACCAGAAGCGTTTCCTTTAACCAGCTCATGCCAGCTTCAGGATTGATGTACAAAGAACTCCTGAGGGGGCAGAATTGGGTGGCCTGAAGCAGAGCTGGCAAGAAGAACTGAGGTCAAAGACTGCATGCAGCCCATAGCAGAGGATATATGCCCAGGGACCCACGGGCTGGATTTTCAAATTGAGGGGACTTGAGACCAAGGAACGGATAAAGTGAAAGTAAGAAAGCTGAGTGCAGCATGAATGTGTGTAGGTAGCTTGGAGTGTTCTGGTTGGCTTTACAGCCAGTGAGGCTGGTAGGTGTCCCATCCCACTCTGGTTTTCAGTTTTGCCTTCTGGCTTCTTCCTACAAGAGTAAGAGGTTCCTAGAGACTTTGCCTTGTTGAAGACTTTGGCAGTCAGGTGTAGAGGTGAAACGGTAGAGTGGCAATTCCAACTCGGGATTCTGCGGGCTGCAGCTCCAAGCCGCCATCTCTTGCAAAGACATCCCAAAAAGAACCAATGGGACGATCTAAGGATGTTTCCTTCCGACCTAGCAGAGAAAAAAAAAGAAAGGAAGAAAAATGCTTGTCTTAGCTTGCTTTCTATTCTGACACTAAACACTATGACCAAAGGGAGGAAAGGGTTTATTTCATCCGATTCTTATAGTCTATCATGAAGAGAAGAAAGGGCAGGAACTCAAGGTAGGGACTGGAGCAGAGGCCGTGCAGGAATGTTGTTTACTTGCTTGCTTTCCCTGGCCCTGGAACTTCTTTCTTCTGTCCATTTATTTGTTGATTTATCTATTTACTTATTTACTGGTGGGGCCATACAGTCGGAGCATTTGGAGCACAGAGAACAAGTTTACAGGTGTCAGTTCTCTTCTTCCATCATGTGGGTCCCAATGATCAAACTTAGGAGCTGAGATTTGGTGACAAGTGCCATTACCAGCTGAGTCATTTGGATGACACTCAAGATTAACCTCAAGAGAAAGACTATACATACAGTGTCCTTGTTTTGTTTTGTTTTCCCCAGAAAGACATGTCTTCACCTAGGTTCAAAGATAAAACTCAGCCCAGCAGTTTGTGCAGAAACATCACATAAAAGAGCAGACTGAATAGTATCAAAGGAGAAAAAAACAGTAATAAGTATATAAAAATATAAAAAATAGCCCCATCCTTAGCAAGAGGAAACAATCTTCCCCAATGGACCCCCATGAAACCCTGCTACCTCTAACTTCCTCCCCTTCATTTGTGATATTTAATTTCTCCTTTTAACATGGTATCTCAAACTTTAAGGAGGGAGACTTGTGATACTTGACCCTATCTTAAAATGAGTTGACTTCCTTATCAATGATACAAGAACAGACAAGTGTAATTGCTTCCTTAGTGTTCAAAACATCTAGTAAGCATTCCCTTAGTCAAACATCCTGTGCTTTGGCCTTGACAAGCTTGAACTCTTTGCCCTTAAGCCAAGATGGAAAGAGAGTTACTGTAGGCTCCTACAATGGGGGCTTACAACTTACTTTTATAGTATGCAACCAGGACCGTCATGTTCTGGAGTATGACAGCAGACAGTAGCTGAGGCTGACATCTGATTCACAAGCATGAGTCTGGGTGTTTGTGTGTGGGGGGCTAACCTAGGCTTTTGAAACCTTAAAGCCCACCCCCAGTCATACCTCCTTCAACAAGGCCACACCTCCTAATCCTTCCCCAAACAGTGCACCAACTAGAAACCAAGCATTCAAATATATGAGCCTATAGGGGTCATTCTCTTTCAACTTACCACGGCTTTTTATATTGGCTTTAAGGAAGATAATTTTTTTCTTTTTTGAGACAGAGTTTCACTGTGTTATGTAGCCCTGGCTTTCCTGGATCTTACTTTGTAGACCAGACTGGCCTCAAATTCAGACATGTACCACCACCACTCAATTTATGGAAGATATTCTAAGAGAAAGTTGAACTAAAGAGGGTTATGGGCTAAAGTTAAACTAAAGAAGTGAGCAGGAAAATGTGTAAGAGTAATCTACTAGACCTTGGGTTGGTATTTGTGTAATAGCATTAAAGGAAAAGGGAAAGAAAAGGCTGCTTTATGTTGATTAGGCAATTGTGTTAGTTACTTTTGGTGATGCGAAAAAGCACCATGACCAAGCAACCTACTGAAGGAAGGGTTTATTTGGTCTTATGGTTCCAGAGGGTTAAGATTCCCTCATGACAGGGAGGATGGCAGCTGCCACAGAAGTTGAGCGCTCATGTCTTGAGCCACAAGCACCAAGCAGAGAACAGACTGGGAATGACAAGAATCTGCTAACTCTCAAAGGGTATCCCCAGTGACACATTCCTCCAACAAGGGCACACCTCCTAAGGCTCTCCAAACACCACCACCTACTGGGGACCAAGCATTCAAATGCCCAAGACTAGGGGAAACATTTCTCATTCAAACCATCATGTAGTGTGATGTAAGGGGAGTTATGACAGTGGCTGATGATAATTTACTAACCTAGTGCTACAGTTTTAAAGGACTTTCAGGGCTGGAGAGAGAATTGATGATAGAACAACAGATTTAAAGACAAAAAAACCATGTTTCATTCTTTCACAGAACAACTGGCAAATGAAGCCAAACACACGCAAAATAAGTTGCTTTACCTAATCTAAATGGAGAGCTCTATAAACCATAGACAGAAAACTGCATTTCTCAAGTTCACAACATTTTCTATAAGATGCTTACATCTTAAAAACTTTGCAAAAGCCGAAATCTATTATCCACATTTGAAACTAAGCATTCTATATTTAAATAATGCAAGGCAATAAAACTAGACAAGGACAGGACAAAGAAGTTTAATTTACCAGGAAATAGAAAACAAAATTCCATCTGCAAAATAATTTTTGTAACAAAGAAGCAAAAATTGAAATGACAAACAATGCTGAAAGTCATGCAATGTACAAATTCAAGGAGTGAATGATTCTGAAGGAAGCAAGTGCGTAATGCTAAAAGGATACAGGTGGATCTTCATCCAACATAAGGGAAATAAAATTATAATTAACAAATCAAACCTAGGAAAGACAGAAGAAAGGTAAAATAAATAAACAGAAAAGAAAGTAGACCTGAGAAAGGAGATAAAACTAGGCATGTGAAAAATGAAGTCAAAGACTAATAATACTACTGACATTATTATGCAAATGTTTGATCTTAATAAAAACAAGAGATACTTCTGGCTTTTCTTCTGATATGTGAAGAACTTGGGCAAGGTCATTTCCAAACACCCAGGAATAAAACTAGTTGAGCAAACTAGAAATTCTCAACTTTTCTTATATCCATCATTAAAAAAAAAATCTCAGGGGATGCCATCGCCCAAAAATCTAGACAAGTAGGTGAATCCCAAGAGTCAAAACCAAGATCAACTTGCCTAATGTACAGGCATGAGTGTGGCTAATGGGGGGAGCTAAACCATGCATATTGATGGTCCAGAAGGCTGTGTATGAATGAGCCGGAGAGAGGGCTGCACCTTTAGTGTTGCCAATATATTCTTAGATGTTACCTCAAGAAACCTCACAGGATTCACTCCATGATCCATGAGAAATCTGATTCTCACACAGAAAGGAGAAGGTGGTGACCTTGTGAAACAGCCAGTATGCCATTCAGAGCAAGAATCTTCTCTTTGACAAGGACGTTTTTCTATGGCAGGGCATACAGGACTGGTTTTTCCAGACATTCTCCAAGCTGAGCAATCATGTTTCACTTCAGAAAGCTCTCAGCTCTGTCTCTCATAAAAGGGAGAAAGAGATAACACACACACGTCTACCAACACCCTAAAAATTAATCATAAACCTTTCCCTAAACTCTGCAGCCACTTTAACAAATCTCCACCATAACAACAATAGATTATAGATGAAAACATGGGAGATGCCAACTCTGTCTTCTAGGAACAGCTGTTCCTAGGGAAACTTCAAGACACTGAGACAGAGACAATGCCATGGGAGAATTTGAAGCTACTAGCAGCTATGTTAAATACAATCCAACCTCTGCCCAGATTGGCACAAATGCTCACAATGAGGTCCATTTCCACAGCTTCTGACACACATCATTATCAGCTTTCAGGAAGCGTTACAAAGAGTCCAGAAAAGAAAGAAAAGAAATGGTCTAAGGCAAAGCAAACCTCATCAGAATCAGGCTCAGATATGACAGATGTGTTAGGATTACCATACAGAGAACTTAAAGTAACTTCATACATTAAGGCTATAGTGGGAAACAGACCATACCCAAGAGCCGATGGATTATGTAACAGATGGAAATGTAATAAGGAAGAGAAACAAAGCTCTGGAGATTGGAAGCATTGCAATAGAAATGAAAGATATCTTATGAGCAGATAGCCCATTATGTTAGTGGACATGACTGAAAGAATCAATGAACTTAAAGATATGTTGATAGAAACTTCCTATACTGATGGGCTGAGGACACGGAACTGTGAGAGACACTTCCAGATGGTTCATGACGCACCTAACTGGACTGCCAGGGAGAGCAGAGAAATGGACAAACATTCCAGGTATTATCGCTGAAGTTTAATAATGAGTGATATGTAAAAGCAGAGATGCAGGCACTCAGAGAATGCTAAGCCAGGTGAGTCTGGATTTCAGGATATTTACAGAAGACAGCAGCAATAACAAAAGGGGTGATCAAAACCTCCTTTAACCAACCTGCATAAAACCAAAGACAAAGTCAGAGAGAAACCCACTTACCAGAGCCAGAATAACAGGAAAGTTCTTGTCAAAAAGTAGCCCATCAAGAAGAGGAGGCAGCACAATATTTACAGTGTCAAAAGAAGAAAAAGAAAAAAAAGGAAGGAAAGAAAGAAAGAAAAAGCCATCAATCTGGAATTCTATGAGCAACAAAATTATCCTTCCAAAGAGAAGGGGAAATAAAGACTTTGTCGGAAAAACAAAAACTAAGGGAATTTGCTGCCAGCACAAGCCACACAAAAGATCTACAGATGGCAAACATGCAATAAAACATGCTCAGCAGCATTTGTCATCAGGGATTCACAAATTAGCAACAAGGAGAAGGGTCTACAATCCTATTAGAGCGACACAATCACAACCATTGACAGTATTAATTGCAAGGATATGTATGGGATAGCCAGAACTTTCATTCACTGCTGGTAGGAGAGCAAATTACAAATGGCTACAGCCAATTCTGAAACTACATGGGAAGTTTCTTTTAAATGTGGCCCTACAATGTCATCTGACCACCCCTACTCCTCATTACTCACTTAGCTGGTTTGTAAACTTGTTTGCACACAAAAATCTGCACACAAATGTTTACAGGGGCTTTATTCATAGGCATCTCCTAGTTGATCAATGGATAAATAAACTATGATGCATCTGTATGATGGGATATTATTTAGCAATAAAATGACGAGCTATCAAGCCAGGTAAAGTTGAAGATTAGTTCTAATACAGATTGCAAAATGAACGAAGCTAGTGCCAAGCACTGGTGCTATATTCGTTTAATCATGTAACATCTCAGAAAAGAGAAAAGAAAGAATCAGAGAAAGTAAGCTATGTGGACAACTGAGAAAGCTGACTAAAAAGACCAGGTACTACCCAATGTCCCACTTTATAGATGTGCTGTGGGAACTCCTGCAGCCAATAGCCTTTAAGATACCAGCTCACTTGGGCATGGTCTCTTCTACTATAAGTGCAGCTGGGAGCAGAAAGAAGTTTGGAGAGAACTATGCCAAAATTCCCAAATATTGTTTATAAATATTTGTTACATTTAAAGAGGGATATGCATTGGTATGGATTTTGGTCTACTGATATAAGTTTAAGGTCAATTTTATTATATGTATTTCTGCTCTTGATTAAGGTATTGTGTTTAAAAATGTATAATTAAGAAATACAGGTTAATAGATCTATAATAATAATCTATAATAACCAAGTTTGTAGTCATGTTAGTTAGGTTTTCTAGATGTACAGAGATATATTTCAGATGGATAGGAATTCTTCAAATCTTCCAAAGGCTAGTAGAATATGACAATTCAAATGTTTTAAGTACTTAGGACTTTTCATGACAATGTGGTGTGGGAAGTCCTTCTGTTATGTGTTGCTTTTATTGGTTAATGAATAAAGAACTGGTTTGGCCATAGCATGGGAGAAGGAAGGCAGTATTGGAGAGAAGCCATGGAGCCACTGGAGATAGATGCTGGGATCTTTAGTCGGTAAGCTACAGCCATATGGCAATACATGGATTAATAGAAATTGGTTAAATTAAGATGTAAGAGTTAGCCAATAAGAAGTTAG
>LOJH01028234.1:0-12712 GCA_001685095.1 Ellobius talpinus
TATATTTGTGTTGATTTCATTGGTTGAATAAAGAAGCTGCCTTGGCCTTTTGATCCTCTGAGGTGTGTTCAGTGCTGAGTCTATGAAGCATTCAGTGGAATTTACAAATATTAACATTTAGATGGGTGGGGTAGACAGAACAGAATTCTGGAAGGAAGAAAACAGGCAGAGAGCTGTCTGCCATGAAGCTGCCAGGTCAGACATGCTGAATCTTTCCCTGTAAGCCACGGCCTCATGGTGACATACAGATCATAAGAAATGGGTTGAATCAAGATGTGAGAGTTAGCCAATAAGAGACTAGAGCTAATGGGCCAGACAGCAATTTAATTAATACAGATCTCCGTGTGATTATTTCGGGCATAAGCCAGCTGGGCGGCCAGGAGCCGGGTGGTACAAAACGCAGCCCACACCTCTTACTACAAGGCAGTTGTCCACTTTGAGCCTCAAGTTCCACGTCTAAGGAGTAAATCAGTATAGCTGTAGCTCATAGAACCACTTCTGATCCTCTGAGGTGTGTTCAGTGCTGGGATCACACTGCTGATCCTCTGAGGTGTGTTCAGTACTGGGTCTATGAAGCATTCAGTGGCATTTACAAATATTAACATTAGTGTGAGATTTATTTTTTTATCTTTCAAGGGGGAGGTTATCTTACATCTTTGATTTTATTGTTTCTTCTGCCACATGTGGAGAGGAACCAGGGATGTTGTAGACTCAGCTGGTAACTCTCTGCTCTCCATGAGTAACTAAGATTTAGAGCAACAAGGAAGCACTCCCTGAAAGCTTTTGGTTTCTGGGGGCAAACACATTTTCAGTGTTCAACTACTGTGCATCCCTATACATTACACCAGACAGGTACTCCCAAGTAGCCTTAGAAAAAAAATCATAAAATATTACAAGAGCTATTTTAAAAGGTTTTACCTTCTATTCTGTAAAAGAACAATGAAGATATATGTTCTTAGACTTGCAAAGAATCCTCCAAAATATCTCCTGCCTAGCCTTCCTACATTAGACCCTCCAGCGCAATTGGCCTAAAAAAAAAGACTCAGAGTAACAACTTCATGGTCTCAGACTGACATAAGATATATCTACTCTTAAGTACAAGCAGACTCCCGTATTCTACAACTTTCCCCTCACCCAATTGATCATTGTCTATAGATAGGTAGCTGCTTCCCTCCCATTATAAACCAAGCTTTGCCTGCTGTATCCCCCACTTGGCCTCTGTCTGGGGATGAGCATTAAATTCTCCTTGAGCAACTATTTCAGGATATGCCCAGGAGATAGGTTTCACTTATTAGTTATACTGAACTCATTCTCCATAGTCCAGCTGGAACTGTGGAATGGTTGGCTATGTCTCCTTGATGCATCTCATTGCTATCCTTGTTGTCATAGGCTTCAGCTGAGTTACATAATTCCCTCTTTCATATGTCTGATGTCTCCCAAAGTGACCAGGCTGAGACTGGGTTTCATCTCCTTTCCTGAAAATTTCTTTAGCAACCTTTTCCCACTCCAAACCTCCTAAATACACAAATGCACACATAAATACATGCATTCCCTCTCTTTCTCTCTTTCTCCCCTCTCTTCCCCTCCTCTCTTTCTGGGTTACAAACCATCTTCTATATTTCACAGCACCTTTTGCAAGCCTCTGACATAGCAGTGTCATTATGGACATACTACTCAACCCTCAGCCTATGGAAACACTTTCCACTCTCCCCTCTGGAATAGCATAGTTCCCTAATGTAGATGGAAGTTTCTGTCTTTCCCAGTCCCACAACCATTTAATCCCAAATAAACACACAGAGGTATATATTAATTATAAACTGCTTGGCCTATTTCTTGTTACTGACTAGCTCTTGCAACTTAAATTGACCCATAATTCTCATCTATGTTTAGCCATGTGGCTCGGTACTCCTTCCCAGTAAGGCATTCTCATCTTGCTTCCTTTGCTTCTGGATGGTGACTGTGTCTCTGACTTTCCTCTTCCCAGAATTCTCCTAGTCTGGTTTACTCCACCTATACTTCCTTCCTGGCTACTGGCCAATCAGCATTTTATTAAACCAGTATGAGTGACAAATCTTTACAGTATACAAGAACATTATCCCACAGCAGTCTAATGACTATGAATGACCCAAAAATGCCTCATGGTGGCAAGAACCCTGTTTTCAACTGTCCCTGTCCACCTATCTAGAAAAACTATAAACAGGTTAAATATTAGTCCTCTAATCATTATTTCCTTACTGAATTGCTTTAACACATGGAGATAACAGATGGCATTCCAGACATGTTGTCATGATGAAAGCATGAAAATGTTATTTTTTTAAGAAAAAAATATCCTAAGAGCTAGCATATCATTGCAGTCTATTTCAAGATCAGCCCTAAGAAAACTGATATGAAGAAGAAAGGTGCTATATTTGGACATTTGCCTTTTCTTGCCATACCTTCACTTCTCATCCTTCGCTCTTTCTTTTCTGGAAATGTGATCACAGCCAAAACTGAATGCAAAAAAGGAATTTAATTTTCTCTTGTTCTAGCAAGAAATGGGGCATTAGCACAGATCATACACCCACAGTGTGCAAAGAGCATGTGATTCAGGGGTAATTAGCACCAATCACACACACATCCACAATGTGCAAAGAGCATGTGATTCACCATGTAGGTCCTGGTTCTCCACAAATTCTTCAATGTTAATGAAATTATACTGTAAAGTTAAAGTTTCAGTGATGGAGATCAAGTCATTATAGTTGGTTTGGATTTGATGTCAAACCAGGAACTAAAATTTAGAGTCAAGGATCCTAGCCTCATAAATGTCCATCCCCATATAAGTACACAGCATCCTCCATGCAGAAAAATCCCAGCCAGCAATTCTGGATGTCTTGCTTTACTGAGAGCTGAGTACAAAGATCAATAGAGCAATATTTTATTGAATTCAATTTATCAAAAGATTTCACGACCTAAAGATGATGGAATGTCTTATTTATTGGCAATCATGGGAACTCCAGGAATATCTGGCGCACCGAATGCTACAGCTCAAAGTTGATTTGAAATTTCCTGTCCTTGAAAGAAGACAATGACAGAGCGGCACTCTTGAAGACTGAATCTCAATCCCAAACCCTTGAAGCCAGTATACAAACAAGTCAAGATGCTGAGCTGAAATCAAAGTGGCAAGTGCAATATGTTTGAAAAACTGTCTACAAAATCAGGTGCAGAATGAGTGGGAAACTAGTGTATGTTTTATTAATTCTTTGATAATTTTACACAGTGTATTTTGATCATATTTACCCCTCTTTCTCCAACTCCTCCAAGATCTATCACCGTTCTTTGCTTATTCAACTTTCTGTCCTCATTTTCTTAAAAGCCATCCAGTCTGGTTTATGCTGGTTGATGTAGATATTATGCACTACAACTTCGCACAGACACACATACGTATACACTCACGCACACACACACATACACACACAAATACACACATACACACATATAAACAAGATGGTTATTAATCTTTAACCCCACCCAACCTTTTCTATATGAAGCTGTAGCAAGTAATTACATTAAAACTGCCAGTCATTAAATGTGAAATGGTATCCCAAATTGAATCCTGAAACATTATAAAAGACGTAGTGAAAAAAATAGTGAAAATCAAACCCAAATCAAATGTAGTCTAGTTGACAGTCAAGTGCCAATGTTAAATTCATTTTTATTCATTTTTAAGTTAGTATACAAAGTAATAGGTTTAGCTATAACATTTCAACATACATTTGTCTTTTATACTTTGTTCTAATTTATCCTCCTATCCCACTGCTCCTCCCCCAGTTCCTCAAATCTCTGGCTGGTTCCTTCTATTGTGTTTTGAATGTGAAATGTCTCCTCCAGACCCATATGTATAAATACTTGATCACTATCTGGAGCAAGCCTGGAGGTGGGGCCTAGCAGGAAAAACCGAGTCACTGGGGAAGTGCCCTGAGGTTTCTTAGCCTAGTCCCACTTCCTGTTCTCTCTCTGAATACTCATTCAGAAATACCCTCCCATCATATGGAGCTGTAACCTCTTTAACTGTAAGCCCAAATAAACCTGTCTTCCATTAAGTTGCTTCTTGCTAGATATCAGGTGAGAGCAATGCAGACGCTAAGCCATACATCTTCCTTCCTCCTGAAGGCTCTCTCTGCTGCTTTCATACCACAAGCATCACACTCCCCATTCCCCCTCATTTAAGATCTTTCCTTTCCCTCCCATAATCTCCTTTCTATTTCATCACAAACACACATTCATACTCACATATGCACAGTCACACACACACACTCACTCATGCACTCACAAACATACACATTCATACACATACATGCACACATTCATACACACATTCACATATATACATACACTCATACACACACTAATATACATAATCACATGCATACAATTTTAGATATAGATTCTGCATATGGCATGAAATGCGGTATTTTTATTGCCTGTATTGATCGAATGACTTATTTCACTTAAGATAATTTGCAGTCCTGCCTATCTTCCTACAAATGTTAAATTTCAGTTTTCTTTATAGCTGAATCAAATTCCATTACGTGTGTACGCTACATTCTCATTACTCGCCCATTTCATTAGGCTTCTGAACTGGTTCCAGTCCCTGGCTGTTGTGATTAGTGAAGCAGTAAACATATATGCGCGAGTATCTCTGTAGTATGTTCCCAAAGGACTTTAATACAACATGCCAACATTATTTTCTTAGTTTGACAAATAAACAATGTTTATGTAAGATACCAACATTTGGGAAAACTGGCTGAAAGACATCCCAGAATTCTTTAGAATAATGTCTTTGTGAGCTTATTGCAAATCTAAGTTTATTCCAAAATAGGAAGCTTATTTTAAAATTCTAAGAGGATTAAATCCACAGTTTCCTGACCACGAACATGAAGCACTGAAAGACTGCGAGAGATGGAGTCTACCCCAAGATTAGAGTAAGACATTCCCCGCTCTTTCTGTTAGCTGTGCCTGGGGTTAATTACTAACCTCCCAGAACCTCCGTTTTCACAAAGACACCATGAGCCAACAAGCTGGCTCAGTGGGTAAGGGCCCTTGTTTCCAAGCCTGAGGACCTGAGTTTGAACCCCAGGACCCACATTGTGGCAAGAGTGAACTGACACCCCACACCTAAAAATAAAGAATGTTATAAAAGCAGAAGTAATTAAATCCTCTTTTTAAAATTATTATAAGTATGAACGGATATATACAATAAACATGAATTGAAATGTTTAGCGCAGAATAGTTGAATTTAGTTTCCAAAAAGAAAAGGGAGATAATTTTGTAAGTGGAAAATGCCTGCCAGAAATCCACACCACTTCTAGCCAAGCAGGAAACTCCTTTCAAAGATGCGGCAAATTGATGAAGTGAATCTACCGTTAGCCATCAGGACCCCAGCAGGAGGTTAAACTCGGCACCACTACCCTCTCACCTAAGTAAACACTACTTAGTTATATTATCATTGCACACCTACTGGTTCGGGGAAACTTTTCCCAAACTGATATCCAAGTTACTCAAAATAAGTATAATTTTACTTTTCTAGGTAAGTGCTATTATAGACTAAAAATTGTTTCTAAAAGAAATTCTGATATATCTGTTGTTGGGGAATATAAAAATAAACAAGCTGGTATAATTTTCTTATTTCTCTGCTAATAGATGGATTGTCCAGCAAGTTAAACACGAGTTAAGGAAACTACAGCCCAGAGAAGTTCAAAACCCTTCTAACAGTACACAACTAAGGCCTGGGTTCTGACACCTTTTCTGGAGCAGTACTCCTGTGGTTTGGAGCCCTGCTTGCCTCTCCTACAGGGCTTCCTGTCTTTGCAGGTTAGGTCTCACACTAAGCATCGTTTAGCTAGTAATGATCTCAGCATCTCTCTCCAGCTGCACTTTTTTACTCTTGGCTCTATTGCTTTCTAATACCCACTGCTAATTCTTCCAAGAATCCAAGTGTCTGGCTGGCCAGAGCTACCTCAGCTCTCTAGACACACCCGTACCCCCATGCCCTTCCAGGTTCCTGATGTCCTGATGTTCTGGTTAGACTGATTGTATCAAAGTCAGACAGCACACACACACATACAAAGGGGGTGGGGAGGAAGAGGGGGAGATAGAAATAGAGAGAAGGAGGGAGGGACCAGAAGAGAGAGAGAGAGAGAGAGACCTGGCTTGCAAGCTCTCATTATCAATAAATGCCAAGTTTCCGGAATCCAGGCGCCTTGGTTACAAGTAAATGGGACATTGCTGCATTAATGCAGTAATGGAAATATAATGAAGGAATTTATTGTCCCTGAAAGACAATATCTGCCACACAAACCCCATGGGGCATCCCCAGACAGTAAGTGCAGCTCCATGCCTCTAATTCCACTGGCCCATAATTATCTCAGGAGGACCCTGACCCTTCAGTTCTCCCTATTAAAAGTATATTTCCTTACAAAGTGAACCGTGCTTTATCGAATTGTTTCATTTTGATCACTAGAAATTGACGTATTGGGCTCATTAGCCAGGAAGCTGGATAGTTCATTTCTGAGGCTTCTCAGAACCTGTCCCAGACCAGTCATTGAGAGAACACAACAGCCCACGATGAGGTGGAAGAAAGTTACTCCAGCGATTGCATTCTTTTCCCTCTCATTACAGAAATAACAAACAGAAAACTTCTCTGCTACAGGTACTGCTTTCCAGCCATACACACACACCCGGAATGATTGTGCTTTCCTGCAACTGAATACTATTTGATGGGCACGCCGGCCTACTGTGCTCCTCAGCACCGTTTTCCTTTTTAAATGCTTCAGCTGTAGAGATGAAAAGACTAAGTCTTTGCCTTCATCTTTAATATTTAAAACTGTTCACACAACCTTTGAAAAATCAAATATTGACGCTGTTACCTGTTGTTCTTCAAAATGGAGCAATTATACTGCAGGCCCTTCGAATATACCTGCTTTCCTCGAAATAAGAACGAGGATATGAGGGAGACATTTCTTTTTGCTGTCTGTGGCCTCCATTCTCTTCCGCCTCGGGTGGGAATCGGGGAAGAGCTTTTGACTCTTAATAAGGAACGCGCTGAGGTAGCTTCCTGAAAGCACCTAGTGGGCAGGCTGGCAAAGGATTCGAGACGCAAGGAGCATCCTCTAAGTAGATTCTGCAGAATGGCACTGTGCCCTTGGAGCGATACAGGCTCCAGGCTCTCAGCCAGTTTGCCCACAGGAGGCCAGCTTTCTTCCACCTCTGCAACCTAGATTCTTGGGAAGCAGCCAGTCTTTGTCCGGGATGAGTCCACACTGCCCTCTAGTGGCTATATCTAGAAGCTACATGTCTAACAGAGCCCATAACTATTTTCAGCAATCCCTCACAGACTATTCCTCATGTCAGATACTGGGGATATTGAGAAGAACGAGATGCGCACCATGCTCACCGATTCTTCATGGTCCCTGTAGGGAGAAACATACATGAAAGTGGTTATAAAGCATACTGATGAGCTCTGACACATGAGCAATTTCAAAGTGCCGTGGCAACACAGGAGCGCTTCCTAACCCAGCCTCTGAAATCCCATGGCGGTGGCTGAGATGGTCCTGAAGGATGAGAGGGGCCATCTACATAGAGGAAAGGAGGTGTCCCTTGGGGCCTGCTGGTCAAGGGCTCTTACGTCACTACAAAAGTGTGGTGTAGGAGGACAATCATAGGCATTTCGTTGAGATACTGTGTTATTGAGATGAGAACATTGCTTTTAGGGTGCATTTTCTCACATTTTGTTGGGATGCTTTCCACAAAGGATGGCATGTCATTATTTTATCAGTAACGCTTTTTTCTTCAGGATGGCATGCTAAAGCATGCTGCATTTTACTATATACAGTATCTGAGATTTGAGGCATTAGGATACCAGTTGTGTAAGGATGAGGAGTTAAGGCTGGTATAAGATGACAGGACACTAAGAGAGAGGTTGTGGAGAAAGAGGGGGTGGGAAAGGCCATAGAAGACTCAAAGAGGAGGAGTCTTTAAAGTTTCCAAATACTTATAAGAAGTGGAACAAACGAAGAGAGGGTCACCCGTCCCTCCCCCATAGTGTGGTGTGTGTGTGTGAGAGAGAGACAGACAGACAGACAGACAGACAGACAGAGACAGAGACAGAGACAGAGAGAAATCAACTGGAAGGAACTAGTAAACCTGTGCTTTCTCATGAGCATTTCAAATTCATTGATGAATTACAAATGGTGGGAGGGGAAGCGCATAATAGGAAGGCGTGATGGTATCACCTCACTGAGGAGAAATCCAGATGTTCTTCTAAAAGTACAGGACACAGAGATGTGGAGACAGGTTGAATGGTTTCTCTTTGGCCCTCTCAGTTCATGACTATTTTCTGCTTCTAAGACACAGGAGCAAAGGGCCACCTTGGACTGGATCTAACTCTGATGGTGAACATGCTCTCCTGGTACCAGGAGGATCAATTGTACAAACAGTTTTGTGGCCACTCAATACTTTTGTCATGGGTGAAATTAAAGGGCACCATTTGCTTTCCCCTGTTGGATGCCCAGGTTGTGGGCTTGACAACAACCAGAAAAAAAAGAAGAAAAGAAAAAACCCATACCACAGCACACACTGAACCACATTTCCTCCACTGCACACACTGCATCACATTTCCTCCACTGCACACACTGCACCACCTTTCCTCCACAGCACACACTGCGCCACCTTTCCTCCACAGCACACACTGCACTGCCTTTCCTCCACTGCACAAACTGTGCCTCCTTTCCTCCACTGCACACACTGCACCACCTTTCCTCCACTGCACACACTGTGCCTCCTTTCCTCCACTGCACACACTGCAGCACCTTTCCTCCACTGCACACACTGCACCACCTTTCCTCCACAGCACAGCACACACTGTGCCACCTTTCCTTCACTGCACAGCACACACATTGCACCACCTTTCCTCCAGTGCACAGCACACACTGCACCACCTTTCCTCCACTGCACACACTGTGCCTTCTTTTCTCCACTGGCATCTTACTCTTCTAGGCACAAATCGGCTGCCATACTCATGGCTTTGAAGCTATGCTATGAAATATCAGTTGCACAAAACAGAGCCATGTATCTCTGAAGCACTGGTTATTGCAATGTGTGTGCTCACCCTGGAGGTGAAATGCTAGCTCCTGTTGTCAGCTACTTAATCATGTCGTTGGGCTTTACTTGGCTGTTGACTTTTAAATTTTATTGCTATTAGCCAAAGGCTGGGCAAGAAGGAGGTGAGCAGGCAGGGGTGGGGTGAGAATTGGCAGCATTATGGAACTTTCTCTAATATAAAAATGTAGCAAATGTGCAGGATCAGTGTAGCAGGGCAGAGCATGCCAGCAGGGAATTACTTCTTAAAGGAAGGCGTCCTTTGTGAACATGATTGGTTTCACATTGCAGTAAAAAGAGTCAGACAGACACACATTCAAGTCCTCCATCCTTTCTGTGCTACCTTTCCAGACTAGACTGTTTATTTAACCACTTATAGCCCGGTCTTCCTTATTAGTAATGCAGAGGTAGGGATGCTTCCTACCTGTCATGTATGGATGGGAGGGAAAAGATGGCCGGTGTGAAATACTAACAATCTGTCATCTGTTAGATGTCCATAATCTGCTGCCAAAGATAACCTGGGCAGCCGCACTAGGGCTGCTTTTGTCCCTGCATTCCAGCAACACGGTGCAGATGCAGTGCTGCTCTTTGTGAACGTCTTTCATTTCCTACTCTCATGCCTTCCTATTCTAGATATCTCTGGATGCCCACATCCTACCCACTTCCAAGGCCCATTTCCAGTGCTTTCTTCTCTAGGAAATGACCACAGTTTCCCTGGACCAAGTCATCTCTCCTTAGAGCAATTCAGCAGCCCGGCATGTGATCTGCAAGGGCTGTCGTTCATTCACAGTCTCTGATCCTTATCCCTCTCTGACCCATTTACCCTCACTGAACTCACTCAGCTTCTTCATAAAGTGAGGATAATGAAATTGCCTACTTCCTAGAGCAGAGGCAAGAAAATAATTGCCAATGCATGCAGAGCAGCAGGCATGCAGAGCTCCAGAGAGAGACTTAGCATAGCACTGAAATATCAGTAGGACTGTGTCTAGATGTGGACTTGCTTGGTCACTTGCTTCGAGAGAGGACGCATGCTATTCCTGGACATCAGAGATGGTGAGGTGTATGCAAACAAGAAGATTGGAGAACAATACCCAGATCCCACATAAGGAACTCATACAGAAGGCTGGAGGATATAGTTCAGTGGCAGAGAGGTTGACTAGCATGCATGAAACCCAACATTCAATCCCAGCAGCTACAAAATACAAGTTAAAATTTTTAATATAATACTTTTATTAATTCTTTGAGAATTTCATGCAATCTAGTTTGATCACATGTGGCCCCTTACTCTCCCTCCAACCCCTCCCAGGTCCATCTCTTGCTTCCCTAATCCCCCAACTTTGTGTCTTCTCTCTTTAAATAATGCATAAAGTCCCATTTATGCTGCCCATATACTTCTGGGTTTGGGGTCATGGACTGGCCAACCATACCAGGTTGGTCAACATACCAGGCTCAGCTCCTTGAAGAAAACCAACATTCCCTCCTCCCAGAAGTCATCAGCTGTCCATAGCTCCTCAGCCTGGAAAGGGGGCGGGGCTTGTGAGCCTTTCTTTGAAGCTGGATTGTGGACTGAGTGCTGTGGTCCCATCATGTCCTGAAGGCACAGCTTCACTCTGGTTGTCCGTGGATTCTGAACCTTATTTTTTTTCTCATGCATTAGTCAACTTTATTCAGAGCATCAGACATGTATACTCTGAGGTCTAAGAGGAGTCACAGGAGTACAATCACAAGAACAGGCTGCACATGATGGGCAAGCTCCATGTGGCAAAGCATGCTTATCCATAGAGGCTCCTAAACAAAGAACCATAGCCAGTAGCAATGAATAATCTGAAGTAAGCACACTCCTATCCAGTACCCATGGGAGGTACACAAAAGCACATCACAAGAACAGTTTCATGTTTTTAAAGAAACTGAAGTCTCAAGACTCTTGTTTTCTTGGAGTTTTCTCACNACAGGCTGCACATGATGGGCAAGCTCCATGTGGCAAAGCATGCTTATCCATAGAGGCTCCTAAACAAAGAACCATAGCCAGTAGCAATGAATAATCTGAAGTAAGCACACTCCTATCCAGTACCCATGGGAGGTACACAAAAGCACATCACAAGAACAGTTTCATGTTTTTAAAGAAACTGAAGTCTCAAGACTCTTGTTTTCTTGGAGTTTTCTCACCAGCTTTCAGAATTCTCTACATACAACTCCATCCTTGGACTGTCTTCCAACAGGATTGAAATGGATTTTATTTTTTAGTGACAGTTATCTTAGAAGCCCAGGTATTATTTCAGTCCCCTCTTCCAAGATGGTCCCGAACCTTAGGCAGTTGGAATAACAAATATTTTTAAAGCTGAGCCAGCATGGCATCTACCTAAAATCCCAGCAGAAGTAGAGTCAGGAAAACCCAGGAGCGAGTTGGAGTTGGTGAACTTCAGGTTTAGTGAGACCCTGCCTTAGTAAGTAAAGTGTAAGGAGATTGGGGAAGACACCCAATGTCAACTTTGGGCCTCTATATGGGCCTGCAAATGCACCATGACACACACATGCACCTACATAAGTGAACCTGAGCAAACACACACACACAGCCACAGTGATCAACAGCAACAGACATGAGTGTGACCACAGGTGCATCAGAATGGAGCACTAGTGGGTTATGGATGCTATTTCTTTATCAGCTTAAGACCCTGACCCTGTCTGGCAGAGTACAGGGGCTATTCATTAGCTTGCAGAGTCTCTGGGCAATGCAACGTGTGTGAAAACTGCACAGTGACAGGAAGTACCAGCTGTACAGTCGTTAACTGACAAGACTAATAGCTTTGGTGAATGTAGAATAGAAGCCTGACCTTCAAGATGGGAACAGAGCCCGTGTGATCCTGCGTGAAGGGGGAAGCAGACCGCGTGAAGGCATCTGGGAATTCCTTTAGGATCTCCCAGTAAACACACCTGTGAACAAATGGTGTCCCACTTTTATGTGACTGATCTTTTCAGCTCATGAAATGATTCTCACATGCAACCAGCCTAGCAGCAGTAATATTAAGAGGTTCACAGTTTGTATAAGTTCCACGTATGTATGCCCCATAAAGGTTGCCATGTGAATCACACTCAAAATATTAAAAGTTGGGTAGATTAAAGGCTGTCACTTGGGTGGGAAATAAATATAAACTGGAGACACCACAATCTTAATTTATTTCTAGGCTATTTAATTCTCCTTGGAGTTTGGTAGCCTTGGCAATTGCCCAATTGACCCATTCTATACAAAGAGCAGATTTGAAAGGAAGATGAGCCAAGCCACCCTGTCCATATGGTGGCCACCAACCTCCTGTAGCTGTGGAGCATATTCATCTGCCAGCAGCCAAGGGAGATCCATTAGAAGACTACTCTCAGATCCAAAACTCATGAACACTCAAATCCCTAATATCAAGTCTCTTTATTTACATATTAACCTGTAAGTATATCCTCTTATACTTTGTCTCTATATTACTTAAAAAATGAAGTGCTATGTCAGTGGTTGCAATACTGATAAAATATTGACCTGAAGGGCTGGAGAAATGGCTCAGTGGTTAAGAGCATTGCCTGCTCTTCCAAAGGT
>LOJH01028235.1:0-17802 GCA_001685095.1 Ellobius talpinus
GGAAATGCCTCCATGAGAGCCAGCTGTAAGGCATTTTCTCAATTAGTGATCAATTGGGGGTGGGAGAGCCAGTCCATGGTGGGTGGTGCCATCCCTGGGGTGCTGGTCCTGGTTCTATTAAGAAGGTGGATTGAACAAGTCATGGGAAGCAAGGCAGTAAGCAGCTCCCCTCCATGGCCTCTGCATAAGTGCCTGCCTCTGGGATCCTGCCCTGTGTGAGTTCCTGTCCTGACTTCCTTCAGTGATAAATGCCAATGCCAAAATGTAAGCCTAAGAAACCCTTTCCTCCCCAACTTGCTTTTTGATTATGGTGTTTCATTGCAGCAACAGAAAACCCTAACTACGACAACCCCTGTTGCCTGTATCCTTGGTGGCCCCTGTGCTCTGAGAGATGTGGGGAAAGTCAGCTGCGACTAGTTCTTTCAAGGTGTAGAAACAGGCATGGTGTACTCACCAGGCTGCTCTGATCCTGGGAAACCCTCTGAGGCCCGGGCCCCTCACACCTCACTGGCCATGGGCTCTGGGTCATGGTGAAACACACTTCCCCTGACCCCAGAGCTTCAAGCCATGGCCAAGTCCCAGCTGCAGCAATTGTGGGGCCTATGACAGAGGTAACCCCCCTCTTCCTACATACACTTCCCCTCCCCCGCCCCATCCTCTGTCACAGACATTAAATATTTATGAGTTCTTAAAAAAAGAAAAAAAAACCCACAAAGCTCAAATAATGCAAGTTGTCTACTAGGCAGAGAGATTGTTAGCTGATAAGCAGTGTTTAGAGCCACCATGATACGCTTCATATTGTGATCTGATTGGGGACCATATTAAAACTCGCTGAGGCTATTATACCTAATTTTTGTTTCAATTCAGGCAATATTGCCACTGCTTACTGTGATTTCTATTTATTTTTTCCTATTGTTCGTGTTTTATTGGGGTTGTGTCCGTTTTATCAAGCGGATCTCCCCAGAAAGGGAGGTCACGCTGTGTTTAGACCGCAGGGATTTTTTTTGGTGTTTTTCTTTTAAAGGGGTTTCTGCTCAGTGTGAATTCACTCCAATCCCCTCCATGCTAATATAATTCTTTCTTTACTCTTGTCCAATTATAATATATCTGCCAGCACAAAGCCCGACAGCTTGATATTTAAAAGCTGTATAAACTCTCATCATCCAGTTTTATGTTCCCGTTTCCTTTTTTTCCTACGGTACCATTGGATTTGGGTGAGTGCTACATAAAATGTGTGCATTGAAGGGTTTCAAATCAAGTTATCTCCTCCATCTATAAAAATTGAATTTTAAAGGTTATTTTAATTATAAGTTTAAACCCAGGCACTAGGTAATGATAGAGGCCGCTCCTGCCCAAGCGTTCCTCCACCTTCCTGGGTTTGGGGCCAAGCTGGGAAATTCTGTTATTTCCTGAATGAAATCCAATTTTGTAAAACAGGATATTATTTTTTAAAGTATGATACACTTTGCATAACTCTCTCTTCCTGATGTGGCTCAGGGAGGTGGGGAAAGAGCGGCTAAGCATTACCGCAAGCCTTGCAGGACCCTTTCTGCAGAGAATACAGGGAAGAGATTGTCTCAATTTCCTAGCGCCTCAAAGCTGCGTCTAAGTATCCGGCTGGCTGGGGTACAAGCGAGGATGTCTCTTTACCAAAGAGCAGGAAGAGCGAAAAATAACAAAGTAAAATCCAAATTTCAAACCTTGTTGTTTTTTTTTATTTGTGTCTGCAATCTAAACTCCTTTGGTTTAAGGGGGTGGGGGAAAGCAGTGTTATGTGGGCTCCTGCACCACAAGTTTCTAAACCTGTTATTGAAGCCGTGATTGAAATCTGACAAAAACAGGCCATGCTTTATAATAATGTCCCGCAGCCAAAGTATGGCACCAATAACTAAACAATACTTTATCACCTTCGCCACTTTCAACAGCTCCCATTAATATTGAGATCAGAGTGCTGGGCCCTCTATTCCCCAGCTGACTGCCTTAGTGACAGCACTGGCTAAGGCGGTGACATTGAAAAATATTTGCCATGACATGGCCACAAATCACAGCCAGACAAGTTTAAAACTCAATATTCACTCAACTTGCATCTGCTATTTTCTTGTTCCAATTTCTAAAACACAATTATTATGTGTTCTCTTCTCCAAAACAGCCCAGCAAAAATGGGTGTATCCTAAGCTTGGAGTTGGGGTCGGGGAGATTAGGAAAAAAAAATTAACTCCTTAGGAATGGCCACTGGTAGTGTCACTTCAGAAGCCGGGAAGTCGCACTGTGGAGGCAGCTGAGAATTCAGACGCTACACTGGGGACAGTGCCTGCTGCCTGGACTGTCTGGGACAATCACAGCCGCCTAGACTCAGATTGCAATTATTTGTGGTCCAGGGTTTACTCGACAGCCTAATTTTACACATATCGATTTTGATTTCCAGCTTTCTCGAGATGCTGAAGCAGATGTTAGTTCACTTGGCAACTGCCCCTCGTTCACCGAGGCTGTGGTCAATGCTATGGAAGGTGTCCCACCCACCTGAGTCCTGCTGCCCGTGGCTAACAAGCCAGCCAGCCACACCTGAGCCCTAACTAGACTCAGGTACCCTTCGGAAATTGAGAGTGAGGCCATACACACTAGTCCCTTCAGGGACACGTCTGTGTGAGGCCCGGCCTCCACAAGGCTGGCAGCACAGCAGTTCCTCTCTGAGAGAGACCCTGACAGGAGCTCGACGTTATACAGGCACAGAACACAGACACTCCCTGTGGTTCTCATGTCTGCATGGTACCTGGCACACAGCAGGCACCTCTCACTAAGGCTGAATGGAGAGCAAGTATCCAGGACAGCAAGTGACTACACGGAGAGCCAGAGAGGTCCTGGTTCTGCCGTGAAATCACCACAGAACCTTGACCAAGTACCTGCCCTTCCTGAATCTTTGGATCTCTTTGGGTAGTTTAGGGTGATCCAGGGCCACCTCCAGAACTCAAGTCCTATTTTGTGAGAAAATCAGTATTGTGGACACAGATCTGACATGTTAAATAAGCTCATTATGGTGACCTTCTGAGTCTGGAAGTTATGGTGACCGTCTTCTGAGCCTGAACAATGGGAACTTGCTGGGTTTTGCTCTGTAGATAACCTGGTGCCAATTATACTCTGGGGATAGATGTCTTCTACACAATTTTTTTTAAATAAAAAGTTGAGTTGCTGACTCATTGGCTATGGATATTTGCCTTGTTTGACACTAAATTCAAATGAGATGAAGACTGGAACTTGTCCATTGTATTAAACAGCCCAGAAGTCATTGATGATGTTTTTACAAAGCACATCGTCATAGAAAGTGCAACCTAAGGTTGATATCTTAAATTCACATTGGCAAGGCTATCAGATCAGCGTGAGAGACCCAAAGGTGATCCTCTTGTACTTTCCATTTATCTGCGTGATCTCAGGGGCAGGGGCATCCATGGCATGGCACTCTCAGCCCTGTCCCATGAAGGGCATGGTCTGCCATAGTTATCTGATCTTGACCTCCCTGTAGACTACCGCACAAGTCTTTGAGACCACACGACCCTGTTGGAAGGAGCCACAGCTAAAGCCTCATTAATAAGGGTTGAACACCAGCCAGAGCCTAGTGCATGATGGGAGGAGACATTTGAGGGAGGAATTGGATGTGCTTTTTTTGCATATGCCAAGCCTATGAATTTCTGCAGGCAGAAGGAAGCGTACAGTAAATGACATTTCCAAAGGAAGGATATGCCCCTCCTAAATGATCTGCTGCAAGTATTTGCCATTCTTTCTTGACCATTGTCCCATCTCCTTGGATCTGGGTATGTCTTCTAAACAAAGTGTGGTGGAGGGTGTGATGAGATTTTGGAGCTGTCATAACATGTCTCTATAGTGTCTCCTTTGTTGGTTGATTTGTTTCCTCTTGTAGCCCAGCCACCTACCACAGGTGAACCCAGGCACAGAGAGCAGTCTACTGTGCTTGGTCAGCAGCTCAGTCCTAGTCGCAGGAGTGAGGGCACTCTGGCCAGCGGCCTTCCTAGCCCACCCCAGACAAAGTAGTTTTGCCTGGTCAACCAGGTAAAGGCTTTGTGGCAGAGTGTTCTTTCCTGTTTCCCTGGCTGGTGTGTTCATCTACCTGATCACACAGAGCCCTAGAGGTTTAGCTAAGGAAGGATGTGCAGAAAGAGAAACCAGACTCTGTGCTTGCCTCCAGGGATTTGGGAAAGGGGTTACTCGGTGCCCGGTAGTATCAGAGCAGTGAGCTAATTCAACTGTCTGAGAGGGAGAACCCCCCCCACTTGGGGAGCCTCCACACAAATCCCTAGTTACCAGCTTTTGAGCCACTCAGCACCTAGCAGCATCTTGGTCACCAGCATGAGTTGAAGGCCAGGCAGGCTGTGGGGAAATCTCTAGGACAGATTCAGTGGAACTCAGGCCCCCATCAGGGCCAACCTCTGCTTTAGCTCAACATTCCCCTGGAGGGTTTCCTTTTTCCAATTTGCTGCACCGTACCCTGTTCATCTACAAAGATGGACAGACAGACAGACGGACACACACACACACACACACGGACATGGACACATGGACACACACACCTGCAGGATAGCAGATGTGTAATTCCTGATCTCAGAATTCTATTTCTGCCACCCAGGAGCCCGGAGAGGCACCTGCTGTGTCTGGAAATGTCCATCTGGGGCCACAGGAACTACCTGGGAAGTGTCTGAGCTGGAGGTGACCATACATCTCCTAATGAACTAGAGGGACTTGGAGACAGGCTCCTAACCTAGATCAGGGGGAAACACTCAGAATCTCTGATCACCTGGGAAGGAGGTGGATGACTCATTTCAGAAGGGAGCCTGAGAGCAATTGTCTCGATTATGGAAAGAGCTCTCTCGTGTGAGACAGGCCTTTATGAATAAACTAAATACAGCCAGTATTAAAGGCAATGGTGCAAATGATTGACTAGCTTGCTGCTCCCACCCTCCCAGAAGCCTTATACCAAGATGAGGGCTGGATAACGAGATTGCTGGATGTTTAAGGGGGGAAAAAAGCTCGATTTTCTCCCAGCTGCTGCTATTGGGAGCACACAATTTAAGTCACTTTCCAAAGTTAACTGGTCTCTTGATGGGCCTAGCTAGGCCATGGATTGTAAAATCAGGAAGGCCCACAGTTTGGGGAACTCCTTCTTTCTGTAGTTAAGTATCCTCTTGTTATAGTCTATTTATAAGCCCTCTCCTTACCCAATAGGTTACTGGTGTGTCCATTTGTGTGGGAGTATGCCCGTGGAATAAGGAGAGCTGCCAGCCTGGGCACTCAGGAGTCACCAGGGAACTTGGGGGTCTCTGCACCCACAGAGCAATGCAAGACAGGAGTCTGGAACGTTTCTGCTCATCTTGATCACCTGCAATGGATACTGCCTGGCTCCTAGTCAACCTCCCACAGAGAAAGCCCAAGGACCTTCAAACCAGCAGCAGGAAGTCACCGAGGTCAACTGGGCATCACACTTAGCACTGTCCTGGTCATGGCCTGGCTGAAAGAAACTGACCCTCATCAGATGCCTGATCTGGGGCTGGGCCCACCAAAACTATCAGAGTTCCTGTCCAGCATCCCAGATCCACCTCTGGAACAGAGTCCAGTTCCTGGGACTGGGCCAGTCTGACCTGACCCAAAAGCAGGCCCTCCCCGGAGCTAGGGGATCAGCTCTGTAGTCCCCTCCTTCCTGCTCCAGTTCTCAGAGGCAATCTGTATCTGTTGCTTTATGGATGGAAAGGCTTCTTCCGGCTTATAGTGTGAGGGTCCAGTCCATCACGGCAGAGAAGGCATGGTGGCCGGAGCTTGAGGCGGCTGCTCACACTGTACCTGTAGTCAGGAAGGCGAGAACGGTGAGTGCTGCTGCTCAACTCCCCTTATGCTTGTCTAGGACTCTAGCCAATGGAGTTCTGCTGCCTGTGAGCTGAAGCAGAGGCCACGAAGGATCCTGCTCACTGGCTTGCTCCCCAGGGCTTGCTCAGCCTGATTTCTTATAACACCCAGGACCGCCTGCCCAGGGTGTTAATGGGGCATGGCTGGGCCCTCACCCATTAATAATTAATCAAGAAAATGCCCAACAGACTCACTTATGGGCAATCTAATGGGGGCATTTTCTCAACCGGGGTTTCCACTGCCCGGATGACTTTAGCTTAGATCAAGTTGACAAAAATAAAACAACTGGGACCACGATCAACAGCTTTCGGTTTCTTCAACAGTCACCCTCCCCAGCTGGAAGGCTTAGCACGTTTTTAAAAGACAAGAGCACTGTAAAGTGCTTGCCTGGGGCATGTAGGAGCTCAGTTACCAGCTGCTGTTGCCATTTTTCTTTAGTCCCTCTACTCAGTATGAAGCAAGAGCCTACTGGGTGAGATGTAGGGCTCCAGCCTGAAGTTCCTGTGCCTCTTGCACCACAGTGCACAGGGGGCACACGGTGGACACTCAGGAACTACTAGGTGGGTATGGGAATCAACAGCTGGCGTTGACTTCTCATCCCATCTTACACATGAAATGGGCTTGACCTCATAACCCCAATAAAGGCCAGGGATGGCAGTTGTCCAATGGCAGAACTGTCACATTAGAAGAAGCTCAGTCAGGCAGCCATGGTAACATAATCTTCATCTGCCAGTCTTCTAAACTGTGGCCCATGGCAATGTCTCCTAATGTACCCCCCTCTTTCCTAGACTCTGCAGGCCTTACAAGCACCCCAAGGTGTCTCATGCTCTCCCTTTTGGTTCTCAATTTCTGCCTGATCAAGCTTCTCCCTTCTCGGTGTTCTTTGGTTTGTTTTCTCCTCTTCGCTCTGCCAAGCAGGTGCCATGAAGCTTTTCTCTCAGGTGGAGACAGCTTACGGCCTGAGGATTCGTAGAGCCAGAGACTTCTGTCTGTCCTGTCACCAGAGCATGCCAGACCCACAGCCCCTGGCGCATGGTGTGCGTGGGCTCCAGAGTAGGCAAACAAATAAGACTAAAAACTCCAAAACGAAAACAATCTTAAAAAGTTGACTTTCATCCAACCACCACATTTTAATGAATAAGAAGGAAAAAAAGATGGGAAAGGTTTTTAAAATTAGATTCGTAAAAATTGAGCTTATATTGATCCAAAACCATCAAAATAAGAAGGGAAAGGAGCTGTGCAGGCCTTTAGTCCCAGCCCTTGGGAGGCAGAAAAAGAATGAAAAGAGAAAGGCTGATTAATTTTAAATTTTAACATTATACTAGTTAGCATGTTTGTGCCAAATATTGTTGGTTCTAAGTACTACATGCTCTACGTGTGCTCGCACGCATGCACACACACACACACACACACACACACGAGACCTCTGCCATTGACCTTCCTCAGCAGCCCATTCAGTCAATCCTCCTAGCAAAGCTGCATCTTTTCTGCTATTTTGTCCCCATTCTAGTAATAAAGAAGAGAACACCAGATGAGGAAGCCTAGTCCTCAAGGTCCAGAGGGCAGGAAACAGTGTGGCTGGTTTTGGAGTCCTCTGTGAGGCCTGGGTCCCAACCTCTATACACCATGCTCCCCAGATTGCCCTTGCTCGGAGCTGTCTGAAGACAGAGAGGTCTTCTTGGAGCCAGAGCAGGTGCTCCGCCTGTATTCAAGGAATATTATGAAGGCGATTCAGACATTCCCCGTGAAGGGGAAGGTTTGCATGAACTGACTTTTATGGTCTCTTTCAGCCCAGAGATCCAGGATTCTAAGAAGGAGGGTGTCTGATTTCTCTGACATATTGTATCTAAATTCACTTTTTCCTTCAGTGCATCCAATATGCTTGGGTTTACATGAGTGAGTTCATATAACTGGCTAATACATTCAGGAGAGAAAAAAAATTAAAAAAAGGAAATTGATTCTCTCAGACGAATACCTACAGATACGAAAATGGACCAGATAGCTTCTAAATTCCAAATGAACCAAGACCCCAGAGGTCAAACCAGCACACCCCAAGAGGTCATCAACCCAAACACCAGAATCACATCTGATAGCTCACAATACGAGCCGGAAACCCTCGGAGGGGCCTCGGAAACCAACTTTCCTGAACAGAACATGTCTTCCCAGGCCACGGATTGGTTCCAGGTGTTCATGGATATGTTTCCCCAGGTTCCTTGGCCCAAACCATAAAACTTTGCAAGCTGCATTTGCGTTAAACCGTTCCTGATATGCTCCGTAAGTGTGCTTTCGACACATTGTTAACGTAAGGCCAGATCTGTAATACAGCACGGACAATTAAGTGCACAATTTTTGTATAAATGCAAAATCCCTCACTGTGAATTATTTAATTAATGCTCTCCAGTTCATTTAATAGAGCTCTTTCAGAGGCCATTTCACTCACAGAAAACTAATTTCATTCTCCGGGTTGATTTAATTAGATCATATGATATATGGTATTGCTAATTCAACGGCTCCGGACGCAGTCTGGGCCCGTTGCTCCTATTGTCGGCAATCTGTCAGCCCCATTTTTAACAGTATTGAAAAATTCAAGCTTTATTATTGCTCGCTCACTCTTTCTCTCCCATCAGGAGGAAAGTAATGAGCTTTTCTTCTTACGAGAGCCAGCAGAGAGCGCGGTA
The DNA here is from genome assembly GCA_001685095.1 of Ellobius talpinus. NCBI lineage: Eukaryota > Metazoa > Chordata > Mammalia > Rodentia > Cricetidae > Ellobius > Ellobius talpinus. Next base: position 8,586 of record LOJH01028235.1, read on the forward strand.
CCCTCAGTGCTTCAGGCGGGAGGCAGTATTAACAAGGCTGATTCATGAGTTAAGTTTCCAACTGCTCATGGCTATTAGCACTGAGTCCTTCGGCTGTCATTTAGTTAAAAAGACTCTTCGGTTAATTCACTCTTTTAATGAGACTGTGCTATTCAACTAATGTATTTTACTGTATGAAAGGTCACACCAGGAACCAAAACAGATTGGAGGGAATGTAGCAAGAAGCCTGGCTGTCAAGAAACAATTCAAGCCTCCAAGGCATTTAGCAGCCCCTGCGTCTGTAATAAGCTACAGAGCTGATGGGCCGGCATTCACCTCCAGAGTTGAGCGCCATAAATCAAGGCTAAAGAGAAGGCAGATTAATCAGAAGCTCAGACAAAAAGAGCACGTGTTTCATTACCCATATAATCACTAACATGATTGCCAGACAAGCTAAGGAACTGGATGCAGGACTGGAAAAATATAGTTCAAGAGAGCGCTGGAACTCAGCTCTGTTTAGCTGCAAGCACCAAATCTTTTCATTAAGGCCCCCGTTGCTTCTATTTTCTGAGTGGGTGCTGGGGGAGAGGGGAGAAGGAGCTCATCCGAGGGTAGAGGTCTGAGCAGCTCATAGGCTAGAGGAGCTGAGCCAGGCATGCTAGCGGGTGACAGGATTGCACAGCCTCTGCATGAACCTTGGATCCCCACTAGCAAAAGGGTCCAACCCAGGCTCCAGGCTCATCTCCTCCTCCAGGTTTACAGAGGACAGCAGGAGCAGATCCGTGGCTGCCATTCTACCTTCCTTTCACATGCATACCTGTGTATATATGTGCATACACACGCGTGATTACATGCATGTACACAGGCACAAATGTTTAGGGTGCTGCGTGTGAAGGAGCCTCCTCGGAATCTTGCTTTCTGACATCAACTGCTTGTCACCCTGTGTTAGGAAAAAGACAATATAGATGCCTTTTGGTCAGGAATTCTAAAAGCCTGCTTTCCTTGAAGGTCTCCAGAAGGCCCTGCCTTCTGAGAACCCTGTCCTCTGGGTACAGAATTTTCTACCTTCTGGAAACCATACCTTCTGAAGTTCCAGTCTTCTGAGAGCCTTGGCAACCCTACCTCCTGATATCCCTATTTCTAGGGGCTCTACCTTCTGGAGGCTCCACCTTCTAGGGGCTCTATTACCTGAGGTCCTTCTACCTCCTGAAGGCCTTACCTCCTGGGAGTCTGTACCATCATCAGCTGATCTCCAGCAGGGATGTTCTGACTTCCACAATGGGACTATCACAAGAAGCTACCCTTACTTGATACCAATCTCTCCCTCCTCCCCAGATCCCTGTGGGTGTTCCCTCCTCCTTGCTGCCACTAGAAAGCTAAGTCACCCACACCTGAGCTAAGTAAGAGTACTTTAAGAGCCCTAGTTTGTTCAACTGAACACATCCTGGCAGGTTGAAATTCCTCCAGCCCTCCCAAACAGGGAAACCGTATGCTTAATTACTAAACATCTGTTGCCGAGAACACCCCCTCGCTTTTGCGGCTCCAATCTCGCGGTATGAATTTTAAAATCTGTCAGCAAGGGATCACAAAAGCTCTGGGAGCAAAGAGCTGTTCACGTTAACCTCTGAACCAGATAATCTAACAGTAATCCATTCAGAACTAATCAAACATTTACAGAACCGCACCGGCACCCGGCAAACAATTCGTCATCTTCATACACTCATTACGCTTCCAACATCTCAATCTACGTATGCAAATGAAGCAAGGGAGCTGACATCCGGACCATGTACAGAAATTATAAACAAATATTCATCCATTATACTGCTGGAATTTAACAGCTGAAGGACTAACAGTAGCTGAACTTCAAGCCCTGAGTATCAATTATTTATGAACCTAAAACTGACAGGACTGTGTAGGTGAATTAGCTGCGTATGTCAAGCTTTGTTATAAATTCCAACCTACTGTAAAACTCATTTTCATAGCATGTATGCACTAGGCTGACAATATATCAACAGCAAGGCATTAATAATTTAGAGGAATAAGACCATACGGGAACACCTTGGAAACTGTGCTCTGCTCCATAGTTGATATTACAAATAAAAAAGTCAAATAAAATGAATTTCCTATAAACAGAGAATCAAATAAAGCGTTTTCTCTGTAATTTTATTTTCAATTTTCAAAATCATACCGGTTGATACTTTCGCATTTAGGTAAGTTAAAAACAACCCCTACACTGTCTTAATTTCCTCCTTTTTCTTTTCCTTCCTAAGCAAATGGCAGGGAAGGTTTCTGACCCGATGATGAACGGAAGGCTTCCCTCTTCCATGTGTTTGTATGACAGCGAAGGACCGAGATGGAAGAGGAGCCCATGCATGCGGAATGTTGTTTGCTGAGCTGAAACTGTTTGCTATGGCTTGTCGGTGGAGCTATATAATAAAACGTTGCATTATGTGATAATAAAGGCAGCTAATTGCGACAATATTTCTCAAGGAAACGTTAGGGTTTCCAATCAGTCTGTTTTGAGGTTCAGATCTCAACCAGTCCCACAATGGCTTGCTTTACAGTGCTCAGACGTTCTCCCTCCAGGATCCAAAGCGAATATCTGCTGGCTGGCCAGAGAAGAACAGCTTCCCCAGGGTGGAGAGGGTGGGTGCAGGGAGGAGAAAGAGCTACAGCCATCTCCGACCCCTCTGATGGATCCCTGCCCAGCTCAGAGGTCATCCTCCCTCCAGTCCTACCCTGTCCCTTCCCCCACCTCCCAGCAGAACACCACNCTTGCTCCCTGTCAACCTTAACCCTAGTGATCATTTCAAGGCAAGTGATGCTCATCTGCTCCGGAGACTCTTTGTCACTGCTAATGACTTCTCCCTGCCCATCTTCTCCCTACTCGGGATATTTATGTCTCTGAAGCCACATTCGTTTTATGGGGCATGTAAGGAGGCATCTGACCATGAGTGCTGCGATTTAGCTTGTGTTCTGGGTGCCAATCCCACTCCAGGTCCCTCTGTAAATGAGAAGCTTTGCCACGTTGGGCCAAGGCCACTTCATCTCCTCCCTGTTTCTGTTCCTCATTCACAGAGTGTCCCCAATTCTGGTCTTTTTCCCAATTTGTTCATCTCTGCTGTTGGGGATGGTCCTCGAATCTTCCCAAGCTGAGGTCCACACAAGGCCCAGGAGCCCTGAGTGAGCCACAGCAGCTCAACTCAGCAAATAAATCTGTATCTAACAACAGATCCTCATAGGTTGTCTATTCCACGCCCCCGCCTCACTCTTCCCAGGCATCCAACAAATAACCGAGAGCAGTCAGATGCCCCATAGCTCCTCATCCCTCTCATCTGCAAGGGGATAAATAAAAATTAAATGTTTGCCAACTTGTAAGCCATACTTTAAAATCTTGCAGCAGGAACTGGGAAGTAAAGCAATTGCCACGTGAGCACGGGGCCCTGGATTTGAATGCACAGCACCCACATTAAAAAAAATCCAATGCATGCCTCTAATCCCGGCAGTGGGCACACGGACACTAGCAGCTCCAAGGAGCTTGCTGGCCAATCTGCCTAGCCGAAAACTGAGTTTTCCACCCAGGGAGAGACCCTGTTTCAAGGTAATAAAGCAGAGAGTAGGAGAAGACAGTCAGCATCATCCTCTGACTCCTTCATGGCACAGACAACCCCACATCCCCCACATCCGTGTGCATGTTTCATGCACAAGGGGAAGGAGAGAGTCATAAGGTAGGAGGGCAATTGAGGAAAATACCTCACTACCTTTGTGTTCCACACCCACATGCGCGCACACATACACACATACACACACACACATGATCTGGCAGAAGGTTTTATGTCAGAAAACACGGGGAAGCTGGACACATGTCACCTCTCCAGAGGGTTCTGGGAGGCGAGGGACAGTCTAGAGACTTTAGACATTCGAATCCCCACCCTCCCCACACTTGCTGATGCTGGTATGTTTTCTGAAACTGTTCAGGGCTTCGTTAAACTTTCTGGGTCCTTCCAAATGGCCTTTAGTAGAGCGAGCCTGACAAGATTTCGTTTCTCTCCTCTTTCTTCCTCTTCTTTTTTATGCTATGTGGAATTACACTCCATAAAATACCTGCTTCGGCAACCTGCTTTGGGCCGTGGGAATTCTCATCTGCTAATGTGTCTTGCTCTGCCTGGGAAGACAGCAACCTGGTCTTTCTCTTCAACCTTGATGCCGATGATTCAGGGACTATTCTGTTTCCCTACCTGTGCCCAATGGGGCATAAACAGAGTCAGCATCCTAGGCCACTGCTTCAATCCCAGCACCAACACACTCAATGTGTTGTGTCCCAGATAAACCAAGACTCCCGTTCCCTTTACAAGTCCTGTGGCCAAAGGGGCAGAAAGAAGAGCAGGTGAGGTGGGTCTATAGTCGGAACATTCTGTTCCCCGGAAAAACTGTCTTAAGGAGTTAACCGATTGGAATGTGTGGGAAATGCTCGCTGTTGTTCTAATAATTCCAGTTTTATGAAATGCTAAAGTATACTTTTCTTTTTTACCTCAGTGGGGGCTATCATTTGTACCTGCTTGAAAAGGGGAGGAACTGAGAGAGCTGACACTTCCGAGAGAAGCAAGTCTCACACAGGCCCCAGGAACGCAAAGGAGTTTAGCCCCATGTGTACATGACCACCATCCAGATTCAGGCATGGATGGCACCCTGGTCATCAGGATCAGGAAGGCTTGGTTCTATCTGCACTTCAAGGAAGTTAAATGACTATCAGGGTTTTTTTTTCTAAGACCATTTCTCACTTTTCTACTTTTGATTCCCAGTGGACAGTGCCTTCCCCTGCTCACGCTCTGTGCAACAGAAAAGAAGAAGAGTTGCTTGCTTCTCCCCGAGCACAACTAAAAGCCACTCAGGACTTAGGGGCACTGTGTTCAATAGAGGAGAAAACAGCTATTTTGGTCTTGAAAGTTATCAGTTCAATGACCAAGTAATTCCTTAAACAACATCAGGGTGGGTTTGAGAGAGGTCAACCTGGCATGTTGTCATTTCAACATGTCCCAGTGGGGGTGTCACTTTATATGGGAGCCCTGCACAGGAGGCTGCTGGGTCAAGCTGGCATGTTCCTCAGTAAATGCCTCTGGGCTTATCTTAGAGGTTCTAAACAACACAAAGAGATATACACAGCAGCTATTCGTAGGAGACAAGAGGCAGAAGGAGCCCAAAGATCTATCACCTCACAGCTAGGTCTAGAAAGTATGGTAAATCCATGTAAGGGATTATCATGCATTCATTTAAAATAACAGTCTTGACATGTTATTAAATTACCCACCTGTTACATGTGGGTAAATCTTGAAAACACTGTGTTAACAAAAAAGCCAGACACAAAGGCAAGATGTTGTATAATTCCACTTATGACGTATCTAAGATTGCCAAATGAAGAGAAAGAAACAGGTTGGAGCTGGGGTGAAGGAGCCAGATTCTCTGAGGAAAGGGAAAATAGAAAGTTCTGGTTTTATGGATGTGATGGCTCATCCTCACTGTCAACTTGACTGGACTTAGGGTCACCCTGGAAACACCCCTGTTAGGGTATCTTTGAGGATGTCTCTAGAGGGTTTAACTGAAAACAGAAACCCGACCCTGAGTGTGAGGGACACTGTCCCATGGGCTTAGGTCCTCCATTCATCTCTCTGCTTCCTGACTACAGATGTGGTGTGGCCAGCTGCCTCAAGTCCTCTTCTCCCTTGGTGGACTGTGCCCGCCTTCCTTCCTCCAGCTGCTTTGGTCACAGTGAAAAGAAACATTATAGTTAATATATATATATATAATTAATGCAGTTGGTGTGGTGTTGTATTTAGAGGTGAGGGAAATGTTTGGAACCTAGATGGAGGGGCGGCTGAGGGCGTTACAGAGGAACTAAAATGCCCCTAAAGGGTTTCTGTTAGTTGACTTTCATTTCAAAATCTATGTGAATTATCGTTGGTTGTGGTTAACTAAGCAAAGGGATTAGGTGTGTGGCCGAGTCTTCCTGGTGACCATTCAAAGACCACATTCTCCAGATGTAAATTTGCACTAGGGTGGGTTGAGAGTCAGCAAACTAGCAAGATTGCTAAGGCATCAAGAGACTTTTCTTCCCCAAGAAGCCTCTGCCGATGGCAATGTGGCACCAACACTTCCTGTGTGCCCTTCCTGGTCTAGAACTTAAAAAAAAAGTTTGTGCTTTTTATTATAAACAGTTTAAGATAGGACCCATTCTCTCAAATTTTTTAAGTTTTTCTTTTTAAATACATGTATGTATTCGTGTGTAGGTATATGCATGTGAGAGCAGATTCCCGTGAAATCTAGAGGAGGGAATTGGATCCCCAGGGACTGGAGTTACAGGCAGGTATGAGTTGCCTGACATGGCTTCTGGGAACTGAAATCCAGGTTCTCTGCAAGATCAGTCCGTGCTCACACCCACTGAGCCATCTCTCCAAGCCCATCTCGGATTTTCATGTGTACAGTGTAGTGATGTTAGCTATTGGCACAGCACTGCATGGCTGATTTTGCACTTATTCATCTTTGTTACTGAAACCTCAAGCCCACTGATATGCTCTACGGCCTCCTGTCGCTGGCCACCTGACCCCCATATGGCTCAATGACTTCTCTTGGGTAGACTGAGAAGCACCTTGTAGATTAACAAAGCATACTTCTGTGTGCACCTGTGAGATGCTTCTGGAGATGACTATCTGGGAGACAAAGACACCCCCTAAATGTGGATGTCGCCATGCCCTAGTCTGGGACCCTAACAGAATTAAAAAAAAAAAGAAAGGACAAAGTCAGCTAATTCAGACATACAGGCTGCTCTGTTCTACACTACCCTCCCGGCCATGATGGACTGAGACCTCCCAAACCATGGGCAAAATAAATCACACTTCCTTGATCTGTTATATATGCTTATCCTGGGGTAAGAAACCTAACAGGCTTCACCTAAGCAATGGATCCCTACTGCAGTGTCTGACCTCTATGACTACCTTATGTAGCTTAGTGTAGTACCCAAGGGTCATTCATGTTGTCATGTGTTGCACAGCTTCTTTCCTCTTCAAGGTTGAATAGCACTTCATTAGGTTATATACTTCATGTTCTTTATCCATACATAGTTGTAGAAGATTGCCTTGTTTCTACATCTGGCTACAGTCAACACTGTATTAACCTGTCTTGAAGACCCTGCTTCCAGTTCTTTTGGGGAAGACACCCAGAAGTAGATTCCTGGATTGTATAACAATTCTATTTTTAATTTCTTAAACAACTCATGTCTCTTCCTGCTCCCTGCACCTCCCTCTATGGCTCCTGCTCTCTGCCTCCTTGTGTCTCTTCTCTGTCCTTTAGAATAAACCATGGTGATTATTCTCTGTATATCTCGAATTCTAGCTCCTATCCTAGTTAGAACTCAGCAACTTGTCCTTCAGGGTTTGCACAGAGACTGTTCTAGTCCTTGAAGGGCACAAGATGGGATCAGGTACTTATATGTCCTTTAAAAATGTGAAACACAACGCCTGGGCTCACAGCAGGCAAACCTGACCAGTATCTGTCATGTAGAGACCTGGCCATGTAGGTCTCTGTTGCCCATAAACTTTGCCACTGTAAAAGGCAATTACAACAATGACCATGACCATAACTATGTAAAAGAATGCCCCAGACTGGGGAGCTCATAAAGAATGAAGGTTTGTTTCTTACTATTCTGGAGACTGAGAAGTACAGGGTTCAAAGGCTGGCATCATGCAATAGAGAAATGTAGGGGATGGGGAGCTTGCTCTTAAGAGAGAGCAAAAAAGTAAAACTAACTTACAACAAACCCACTCGTGACATTCAAGCCATTCTCACAGGAACAACCTCCATCCGTTCTTGAGGGTGATACCCCACTTCTCTGCGCCACCAGAAATCAAGTTGCCAGGATGACTTTGGGAATATGAGTTCAAGCTATAGCAGCTAGTTAACACCACAGAGCCCTGGTTTCTTCAGCTGTAAACTGGGTCTAGTAGCCTGAACTAACAGGTGCTGTGACAGGTGGCTCTCTTTTCCCGATCCTTCCTGTGGCTGAGTTTATCTGTGCAGAGCTCAGCATCCTCTGGCTAATAACCCTTGATCTCTGGCTTGTTAGAGGGTAAGCGACCTTGATTCCCTAATATCTGAGAAAGCCAGTCACTTAGCACCCTGATCACAATCCCAGACCAGAGACCTGGGATGCCCATCCTGCTCACTGTGTGTCTCCTACTGGGCCTTATGCTCATTAGGGTGCCTTTTGTGTTTCTGGAAAGTCATTAAAATTATTTGAGATTAAAGGGTGCTCCCATCTTATCCACCCCCATGATTTACCTAGTTTTCTTGACTACCACTTGTATGTAAACCATCAAATTTATGAACCGTTTAAGGTCTTGTCTGACCAACAGCCCAGATGAGGTATGTAATACTGGATGCTTGATAAAAACCCATTTTCTCTAACCTCCTGACAACCCATCAGATAGGAAGACAGGCTTGCCATACTGATTGGAAATGACAGATCCCTTAGCCCAGCTACACAGGAAAGAATCTGATGGTCAATAGTGTCTGGAGGGCCCAGAAAAATTACCCCTCCTCCTTCAAGGAACAGTGAGGGGCTGTACATTGGGGAGAGGGAGAGGCTGGAGAAGGTGGAGGGTGGAGAGGATGGCAAAGATGGAAAGGGTGGAGAAGGTAAAGATAGTAGAGATTCTAGAGTGGAGGCAGTGGAGAGGAGGGAGAAGGTAGGGAGGAGGGAGAGGATGGGGAGGAGGGAAGAGGGTGCAGAGCAAGTTCCTGTTATCAGCACTATCTTTTGCCAGGTCCAGGGCATGGTACTCATCCCATGGGGAAGAGGAAACAGTAGGAAAGATGTTGAGGAACTGCCCCTATCATACACAGACAGAGACCATGTCAGGAGATTTATTCAGCCATTTACTGATTCACCCTTAAGAATACTTATCTCACCTGGTCACCAAAACCAAAAGAAACAAAGAGATTGTGGATGTAGCTCAGTTGGTAGAGTGCTTGCCTTCCATACGTGAAGCCATGGGTTCAATCCTGAGTAAAACACACACACACACACACACACACACACACACACACACACAAAATGGAGACCAGAGGATCAAAACTTTAATGTCATCTTTGTCTATATAGGGAGTTCAAGTCCAGCCTTGGTCAGAGACCCCATAGAAAGGAAGGAAGGAAGGAAGGAAGGAAGGAAGGAAGGAAGGAAGGAAGG
>LOJH01028238.1:0-17801 GCA_001685095.1 Ellobius talpinus
GTTTGACACTAGGGTCATTTGGCAAGAGGAAACTTCACCTGAGTAAATGCCCCCATCAGACTGGCTTGTAGGCTAAAGTAACAACTGGCCTGGCAGGACATGCCCACTGATGCAGTAGTGGCATTAACATCATGGGAGGAACCAATCACTTTCTGATTGAATTTAAGTCACAACTCACAAGGTGGAATCTGTGTCTGGCACCATTATCTAGGCAAAGAACCTGTGACTAGACAAATCATAGGCCCTAGGAGAGAACCTACTACTATTATTTTGCTCTATGGACATGGTATTAAACTAGCTCTTAATGACTTATTATTTGACTTAGAAATTAATGCATCTGTCAACCCCCATTAAAGAAACTCCTGTTTGTCATAGATGGCAATGAATACAGACATCCATCCACACATGGTTAAGGTGCAGAGAATAAGACTGTAGAATAGAAATCTCAGGGATCATTGTGAAAGAGCAGTCTGAAAGATTGTAAGTACCAGTAGTGGTGGGTAACTACTAGGGAACAGTACTGCTTGGGGGATTCTTAATTATTTATTACTTAGTCCCCTGGAAGGGAATATGTCTGGGTAGCTTCTGTGCTGAATGGTTGAGGTCTGAGAATGCGATGAGGGAGATACAAAGAACTTCTTGTCTGTGTGACTCTATTTAATAATTGGTGACCTTTGTAGAGCAACTGCAATCCTCTTTGCTTAGAAGATAGTGAATTGTCCTCACCTGAAATCAGCTGTTTTTTCAATCTGGGGAGCCTTAGTCCCCAAATGTATATCATTTGCTTTGTTACAGGATCAACTGGAGGAACTGGGGTAAAAGGAAAAGCTTAGGATTTAGACGGAGGTTTAGTGTGGAAAAATAAAAATCAACTTAGTTTATTCAGGTGTTTATGTGTCAGATTATAGCTAGGTGGAACAGGTTCCTTCTCTTTTACTGTCATCAGCGCAGCAAGGGCACCATTACTGCGGCTGAAGCTTCAGATGGAATCCCATGACTAAATGGAATAAGTAAGGTCTTGTGCAGGATCTGATCAGGAGCCTCACCCAGCTCAGATCCAACAGTCTTTCTCAACCCCAAGGATATCCTTGATGTAACCTGCAGCCTGTTAGTGCTGCACTGACTTCCTGGCCCAGCAGAAGGGAAGCAAATATCTTTCAGAAAATATCTAATTGTCTTCAAGTGTATTTCTATGAATGCTGGTTGGTTGTTTTAGAATTGAAGTTTTCTAATACACCAAATCAACCCTTTCCACTTCTTTATGCATTTTTCTCTGCTTGCTCTCCAGCATTTGACCTTTTGCTAGTTTAATTTTACACCAATACGAGAAGGCTCTTCACTTTTTGGAGCAAACTAGAGTTTGACTTTTGCAAGCTGAGAGCAAATGAAATTTTTATTAAATGCCAGCTACTGCCCTAGGAGTAATGCTGCTAGATCCCCAGAGACTTTGCTCTCATCCGCTGCCCCTGGACCATCCCTCAACAGTATATGTGTCTGGCGAGAGACACTCAGGAACAGCCTAAAGCCACCTGTGCCTGAATCTTAGCCCTGTGCCGTGGAGCTGTGTCCCCTCTGGCAAGTCACTTTCTGCTCAGTTTCCATTTTCCTCTTGGAGATTACAGTGCTTCCGTGTGAGCTGGCCTGAATGAGGGAGTGATTGCAAAGGGCTTAGCTGAGTGCCTGGCACAGGTACACTCCCAGTCAGTATTAGCTCTGGCATGCATGCACAGCTTAGGGAAATTGCTGCACAGTGTCTTCCCATCTCCTCCTTGTAAGCCAGGGCATCTGCCTTGTAAGCCAGGGCATCTGCCAGCCGAGTGTATGTATTTACCTCTCAGGTTCCCCACCACCACCTTTTTTGCCATCTGGAATTTCTTTTGGCCGTGTTGGAACAGGGAAGAGCCTGGTATTACAACAAAGTGCTCTTATTTTCCCTCTTTCTACTTCCAGGTCTAAGATGCTGTGAGCTGAGGAGGCTGAAACTATGAGCTGAAACAGCTCTTCTCCTTAAAAACAAACCAAACTATACAGAGTAGTCTCAAATATGGCATTCAAAATAATTGTATTTGATTTCTTTTGTTCAGATAAGTGTCCTCAAGAGCTATGCAATAAAGGCCTGCCAATGTTATAATTTATGGCAGTGTGACCCTGGCAGGTTCCCCTGCTGGTGTGGGGTACAGACAGATATGACATTCAGAGAGAACTTGGGTATAGAGTTTATTTAATGGGTATTGGGAAGGGTTTTTAAGGGTAAGGGGTTATGGCAGGGGCAGGCAGGGAGAAAAGGGAGGACAGAGAAAAAGAGGAAGGGGGAAGGGAGACGCAGAGGCTGCCTCTTCAGAAGAAGGATAGACAGAGAGAGAGAGAGAGAAACAGGAGATGAGAGATCAGCTTGCCTGGCAGGAAGGAGAGATTTGGGGGTGGGTGCAGCCTGTCTCTTAAAGGGACAGGGTACCCAGGTGACAGGGCAGGTCAGCAGAATTATAACATTTTGTTTCCTAGCCTATGGTGCTGTTGGGAAGTGGTGGAACTGCTAAAAGATGGAGTCAGTCTAGTTAGAAGGCTTTGGGGACTTCATATGGAACATGCTGGTGAGGGGAATATTGAGAATGTGACTTCTTTCTCTCTTTGGTTCTTGGCCTCATGACATGAACAGATTGCTCCTCCATGGCATGTTCCTTTCCCCTGTCCCAATGTCTTGCCTTGCCACAGGGCCAAAACAAGGAAAGAGAGCCATCTGATTATGGATTAGAACCTCTCAGGTTCCAACGGAGGGACGTGGAGTAAAATGAGGGCAGAGGCAAGCAGATCTCTGTGAGTTCAAGGTCAGCCTGGTCTACAGAGCTAGTTCTAGGACTGACAGGGTGTCTACATAGAGAAATCCTGTCTCGAAAAACCAAAAATTCAAAACCAAAGTAAGATGCATTCTGAGAGGACGTTCTGCAGCATGCTATAGAAGTCTATAGCAGGTGATGTCTCAAGGAGCCGTAAGAGGGGAGCTTGTGGAAGGCCAGGAGAACTGCTCGGAGGTTGCAAAAGCCCAGTCATCAGCACCCAAGCACCCAAGGCATTACCTGAAAGCAGATTGGCTGTTCAGTACAGAGCAGGTTAGAATGATGGCTTGTGGGCAGGGAGTGAAGCAGCCCGGCTCAACTTCCCCAAGTTAGTGTCCAACTATGCCTATGGTAGCCACTAACCTCAGCTATGCATGTGGTACCCACTAACCTGCTGAATCTTCAGGTTGAACAGTTGCAATTATTGTCTAGATTTGCTTTTTACTTTTTAAATTATATGTCTGCATATGTGCCCTATAGTGGCATTTCAAATGTATTTTAATAAATAAAGACTGCCTGAAGATCTGAGAGTAAGACATTCCCACTGGTCAGATTATTACAGACCAGATTATGGTAACACACACCTTTAATCCCAGTAGCCACCCTAGTTGCCATAGAAATCGGGTGGTATACACCTTTGATCCCAGCCCTAGAGAGGAATATAAGATGGGGCAAGACAAGCTCTCAGAAGTGTCCGAGCCCAGGTGCTAGGGACTGAACTCTATTCATCTGCAAGAACAGCAAGTGCTTTTCATGCTGAACCATCTCTCCTACTGGAACAGTTGAGGTTTTTGTGAGTTTTTTTTATTATTTAACACTTCTTTCAGAGTTTCTTACAATGTATTTCAATTATTCTCACTCCTTTCCCCCAACTCTTCCCAGATTAACCCCACCCTCTCTACCACACACTTTTGTGTGTCTACCTCCTGCCCCCAAATCTTTCAAGACCAGTTCCGTGCTGCCCAGATAGCCTTGCGTATGGGGTCTTCCACTACAGAGTGGTCCATTAGGCTCTCCCTCTCTCAGCTAATGCACGTCAGTAGGCCCACAGCCGGAATGATGTGTCCAGCCCTCTTTGTCATGCTGGGATTTGTTCTGGCTTGGGCTTCCACAGGTTTAGTGCATGCTGTTGCAGCTACTGTGAATTCATACATGGGGCTAGAGTGGTGGCTCCGAGGTTAAGGGCAATTACTATTCCTGCAGAGGACCCAAGTTAAATTCACAGCTTCCAGTGTAGCTCACAATGGCCTGTAATTCCAGTTCCTGGGAGAACCGATGCCTCTGATCCTTTTGGATATATACTGCCCCTTCTCCCTCCTTTACACATACACATACGCACATGCGTGTGTGCACACACACATAGTAAATATTAAAAAGAATAACTTTTTTTTGGTTTTTCAAGACAGGGTAGCTTTGGAGCCTGTCCTGGAACTATCTCTTGTAAATGAGGCTGGCTTTGAACTCAAAGAGATCCACCTGCCTCTGCCTCCTGAGTGCTGGGATGAAAGGCGTGTGCCGCCACCACCCGGACAAGAATAACTAATAATTTTTTAAAAGTTGAATTTTTAAATTCACCACAGTAGCTGGCCACTGTATTTATTTCAGTACCATTTTTGAATAAAAATATTCAAGGAGAAGTAAAGTCCCACAGAAGAACACCTCTCTCCTCACTTTCCAACTTCGTACAGCAAACCCATTTTGAGCTGAATTTGGATCCCCAGAATCCTTGGAAAGCTTAACGCAGTAGCACACATTCACATAAAATCTGGACACTAGAGGGCATGTGTCTATAACCTCAACACTCTCCCACTGAGATGGGAGACAAAACAAGGGAGACCCATTGGAAGCTCACAGACCAGCTAGCCTGGAGTATACAATGATGAGTCCCATAGAGACCCTGTTTTAAGACAAGATGGAAGGCAAGGACTATCATAACACCTCCCACAAACATGCATGTCCATGGCACACATGCTCCAGAACTCACGTTTATATGCATGTGTACATACATATATCACAGAACACCCTACTCTGCATTTTATCTGTCAGTTGGTGTTGTGGTTAGCTAGAACTGCATGGGTGATGGTAGTAATGACAGTTGGTTGAATCTAGAGGATTAATGTAACCAAAGAGATGAATTTGGTGATATAGAGGAAAGAAGAGATAAGTGACAGTAATCCTCCTAGCCTCTTGTCTTCTGGATCTGGATCTATGTTGCTAACATTTGCTAAGATAATAAACACTAGCTGACTGCGGAGAGGAGGCAAGGGGAGCATGGTTTTTAGATTACACAGTGAACGCTGTCTCCAAAAAGAAGTAAAGAAATGCTGTAATTGAACCAGGTTTAAGGAGTAGGCAAGGACTCTGTCGTGGAACTGTCCCCTCACCAGCTATAACTGTTGACAGTTGCATGTATTCCCAACAGACTCTCCTGCTAGGCATAGAAGTTGTTAGTGGGGTGTGTCACTGATCTGCTTCACATCTTGAACCAGCTCAAACCAACTTTTTGTCCTTTTCCTGGACAGACAAGGTGTCAAAGCAAATCAGAGAAAATAAAAATAAATCCCTTGGTCTGACTTTCTAATTGTGCACTGAGCTAATTTTTTTGATACCATGCTTGAAATACAGCAACTGAACTATCCTTGTTGATTCTTCCTTTTTTTTTGCCTGCTGATATTTTTACTCTACAATCCTGTTGCTGCCTTAGTGCCCACCCTTGGGACTTCCCTGGGAGAGCATTTACAAGGGATGGACTATTCAGTGGGACTGGTTCTGAACATGCCTGCTTTACAAATGCCTCTGGGTAGAAGAGACTGATTATACACTTGGAGCGTCGCAAAGGTTTTCCTTCAGACTAGAAGTGCAGTGCCAGGGTGACATTTGAGACTGGAGTTTTGTGTTGCATATTTCTGCATGCTAATTAGAAAGGGGATGTCAGTGTTCAATAATGGGATTGTTTTGCTTCCTAGAAGATCTGCAGAAAAGCAGCTGCCAGCAGTATACTTTTGGGGGACAGAGATATAAAGTGGGGTGAAGAGAGTTCATGTTTGTCATTGAGGAAAATGAGACCATCTAGAGTCCTGTTCTTTGGCGGGCCCTGGGAGCCGTCTCTTCTGATAAGCTCTGTTGGCAAACTGTGCTGTGGAATGTTCTCTGTTGATAATGAAAGTAACCAAATGAAACCTGTGCTGTCTTTGGCTTTTCCCTGAATTTGAAGATGGTGAGGCTAGAGCTAGGGAAATTTTATTTAATTTCTTGCTTAGAGATCCTAAGAGATTTCTGGAGTTGAGTGTGAGGATGTTAGACACAAACAAATCTATGTTTTAATGCTCTTCATCATTTACAAATTATGTGGCTTTCATCTCCTTTAACTGAAAAATGAGACTACTGGTTCCTTTTGCTGCAAGATAACTATAAATAGTAGCTTGTCTCCTCTTTGGTCTCATACTCAAAGTCATGGGTACAGAGGAACATCTAATTACAGGATGTTGGTTTATTATCCTTTTTATATTTAAATGTATGTTTACTGGGTGGGGCATGTGGGAAAAGGGATAGTAGAAAGTGATGGGAGGTTTTTGAATGTCATAATGGCAGAGTAGCATAGGAATGTGCTATTCAGGAGTCACTAATAGAGTGGAAAGACATGCCAAGAGTCATGTCATTTAAAACTGGATCCGCAGTACTGGTGTCTAGGATGATCCTCGGCTGGGGTTTATGTGTGCTGTCACTGCTTGTTCTTTTATACCTTCTGCAAAGTATTGCTGAGTGACACTGTGTAACTTATAGACTGTGGCAGCCCTCGGGGAACACAGACGTGCACAGAAACAGTAGTGGCTACTGCCACAGAGAATTTATAACCCAGAAGTGAGAACCGATGTGAAGTCAAACTGCTCGAAACATGCGGTGGAAGACGTTAGAAAGGGAGCAGTGTGTGTCCCCTATTAACACAGCAGGGCTGATAAGAGTATGGCTTCGATCCAGCCTGTGGTATCACAGATAATGTCCTGAGGACAGGTAGTAGTAAGGATGAGGGACAAAGGGGAAGGGTGGATACAAGAGCCATGAGCTGCTGAGGGGGCCCAGTTTGAGGGGCTACTGAATGGAGCCCTGTGGAGTCAGAGAGAGAGCATGCAGAAGGTAGCTGTAGACCAGCCTGGAGAGTGGGCAGGGCCAGAGGCCTCAGGGCTCTGAGGCCAGGGCAAAACCAGATGAGCTGGATGTCTGTGTTCACAGAGCGTATGGGTGTCTCTCTGTGCTCGTAGAGGAGAGTGGAGATTTTATAACACTGCCTCCAAAAGGAGAAGGGATCTTCATCCACTTGCGGTTGACACTGCCCTCATTGGAAACGTTTTGTCTGTGTTTCGCTCAGGGAATGTCACTACTGCCCTGGGCTTTTGGTCATTTTCAAATGTTTAGCCTTAGGACAGAAAAGGGTTTCCTCATGCTGAACTAACAATGGCACCCTACAAGAGCCCTCTGTGCTCCTCTCCTACAAAAGGGGGGATGGTTTCCTCGGTCTGAACATGGAGACCCTGAGACGCGGCAGAATCACCTGTACACTGGTTGGAATCTTGAATACCAGGCCTACCCTGACCTATGGGACCAGCATCTGTAATTAATGTTCCTAGGCTGCTGTTTGCCTGTTAAAGTTTCAGAACACATATTTGCTGTGTAAAGGAATTTGTATCTTTATATCTTACTGCTAGTACATAGCTTAGTGCTTAGAATAAAGATTCTCTCCAAGGACAGAAATGAAATTATAACTTTGTGTAAGTTGAGAAGCTGCACAGATTTTATTCATTCTTGCTGAAAATCCAGACATAGTACATTCTTCCTTAAATGTTTCATAAAACTCTTAAACATTGATTTGCAGCCCTCATTAATTTATAAGTGTGAGCTAGAAACTATTTTCTTTGGCTTTGGTCATGGCCATAGATTATGCCTGTTAATTAAGGCCAGCCTTGCCTTCCTCTTTCCCTGCCTTCCCTTTCCTCCCTCCCCACCACCCCTGTTGGGTTTTATTGTAGAACCTGTTCTGAAAATATCAGAGAGGAAGAGAAATACATTCCCACTTGGGCTGGAGCCCGGGCACCTCAGGAAGTGTCTGTTAGGTAATGTGGAGACTGTGGGACAGCCAGGTTCAGGGCTCGTAGGGACAATGCAACCTGCCAAGCAATAACCTTAATTAATTGTCTGATCATTTGCAGTACCTGAGTTATTTATGTCCTTCACACGGAGTCTCCTGTACATTCTGCATGTTCTCTGTAAGGTCTGTGCTTCTGCCTTGGCTGGACTTGGCCTACTTAGATCACATTGGAAGTTCTTGAAAAGATGGAGTTTTTTGGAAGGCACAGTTTGGATCTCAAACTTCAAGACACTAGATACAGGCAACAGAGTCCTGGAGTAACTGTGGGACTCAGTACGTGACCCACATGCCTGCCTGTAGTTACATGGGAAAGATAATCTATAGTGCTACACTCTTGTTGACCAAAAGTCCAGGGTCCAGACAGATGCATCCAAAAGGAGTTGATTCAAAGGCCAGATTACAATGTCTGTGAGGACTTTGGGAAATTGTAGGTTTTCCTTCATCCTTGCCATCACAAAAACCTTAAGGTGGTGACCTGGGTTTGGCTCCAAAGTGCTTATGTGGCAAGACCAATAGAAGAGAGTAAGGGCAGACTTTATCTGCATAAAGCCTTGATTCAATGAGTGTGTTGGGGCTTGTTCTGGTGGGTGGGTTGGTTGGTTTTTTGTCACCCTGACACCTAGAGTTACTTGAGAAAAGGAGCCTCAGTTGAGAAAATGTTCCCCTTAGATTAGATTTCCTATAGACAAGTCTGTAGTACATTTTTCTTCATAATGATTAACACAGGTGAGCCCAGTCCATGGAATGGGGGTGTGTGCCACCCCTGAGCAGATAGTCCTGAGTTGTAAGGAAAGGATGCTGAGCAAGCCAGTAGCAGCTTTCCTCCATGGCCTCTGCTCAATTCCTGCCTCTAGATTCCTGCCTTCAGTTCCTCCCTGACTTCCCTCAGTGAGGGACTGTTTCCTGCTAGTGTAAGATGAAATAAGCCCTTCCCTCCCCCAAGCTGCTGTTGGTTGAGTGTTTCAGCCGAACAGTAGAAACCCTGACTGAAACAAGCGTGATGGCTTTGGACATATGCTTGCTTATCAGCATTGCCAGGGTGTGGGCATATGGGGATGCCACCTAGTTGTTTCTCTCTCGGTTTTCAGAGTACTGGTGTCTATTAGAAACATCACATTTAAAAAAAATGAGTGTTAATTCACATTATTTTACAGTGGTGTATGGAGAATAAAAATCTGAACCCCCTTACACAGAAACTGATGCATAAAAGTTTTCTATGAAGCAAAAAGAAACATTGAAAAAATTTCAATAGTATAGTTTTAACACCTGTGGTTGACAAAGCTTCTCAGAAAATCTAGTATTCAATTGTCAAAGTCATCCTGTAGGGTCACCAGGCTGCTGTTGTAGATAGCAACTCAGAAAGTTCTTGAGAGTGCACACATGGATGGTTATTTAGCTGGTGCTTAACTTTGTTTTTGTTTGTTGTTTCTTTTACTAGTAGAATAGAAGCTGCATGTATGATTGGTGGGCATTTCAAATACATAGCATCAGTGGTTTCTTAAGGTGAAATAGGAATCATTTCAGAGGTTAGAAACACATCAGCATCATGAAGCATTTGCCTAGTCTCACTCTGGTGCCAACTTCAGCATGGATGTAAGGGTTTCTATGGACCATCGCCTTCGTCCTTATAACAGGTATTCAAGGTACAGAATAAATTTCTTCAGCATTATAATTTTAAGGTTGAGAGCAAAAACATGGAGTCTTTTGTTTGGTTTGGTTTTAATGGGAAGAATGATGTGCCCTGGCTAACAAAGGCAGCTAATGGTGAGTTGTGGCTGTGGGCTTGCTCTCACAAGCATTATTGACACACAGTGCCAAGGCTGCCGGTATCGCTGATGCACACATTCATTATGATAATCCACACTACATTATTGATGTTTGGCAAGTTTTAATTTTATATTGTTTACCTAATAATGTGTGTGTCCTTTGTCTCAGCAACTACTCTGTAGACATGGGAAAGAACTCTGAACAGGTGGGCTGTCTGGGGTGCATCAACAAATCTGCTAGTCCTTTGTAACTTGAAATCCAAGGACAGACAGGTAGGTGCTCCTGGAAGAGCTACGTGTGTTTGTCAGATTACTTGAAACTGTCTCATAGTCATTTATTTCTGTCATAAGCTGTGCATATCAAAGAACAAATTAATTTTAAAATGATAATTTTGTGAGCATGGCTCCAATTGAATGTCACCAATCTGAGCAACAATAATCAGGAAATGAAGACGGCAAGGTCCCATCCTTTATCTCCCTTTTTCATTGGGTTCTAACTTGTAGATATCAACCTTCATTCAACATCTAATTCTAAAATGATGTGGTCTTTTGTTATATTAGTAATGGGGAGGAATTGAAATTAAATTCAGCAGTGCATTATCTCTGTTTAATTCACGATGAAAGTTTATTTTTAAGCCAACAGTCTTAATTTCCTAAACCTCACAAACACTCCTCAATGAAAATGTTGTAGTATTTGGTCTAGGCGCACCTTTAAAGAAAGCATGAGATAGTCTCTACATGACCTTGTAGAGATGAAAGATGAGTATGTGTTCTTTGTTACATATTGCTAGCTTTTCCTTATGCAAGGGTTAGCCCCTCACACCACTATGGGATGTCTTCCCTCAAGTTTCTTCTTCCCATCTTCTTGGCCTCTACGTTGAGAATATGAAAGATTTTTCTTTATAAGAGACCAACAGATTACTTCCTGTATGAGAACTTAAGTCTTAACCAAGGCCTTCAGCGTGAGCTTATCAGAAACTGCCAACTGGGGTCTGTGGAGATTAAACATGGTGTCCTTTATCCCTTCGGTTTTATTATTATTATTATTATTATTATTATTATTATTATTAAGGTTATTTATTTTACTTATGTGTATGATTGTTTTGCCTACCTGTACTAATGTGTACCACATGCATGCCTGTGCTCACAGATATCAGAAGGGGAGGTCAGATTCCATTGAACTGAAGGTTCAGATGGTTGTGAGCCACCAAATGGGTGCCAGGAACTGAGCCCAAGTGCTCTGAGCAGTGGCGCCACATGCCCCATTCCTATGTTTTTTAACTATATGTTCAGCGTTTATTGGTGGCTTGGATTGTTACACCCCTCTCAAAAGAAAATAATTTTATGTGTTCTCATAAAGTTATTGATTCAAAACACAATTTAAAGAAACAAATATTAGGGTTGAGAGATGACTCACTTATTGAGAATGCTTGTTGCTCTTCCAAATGAACAGAATTTGGTTCCTAGAACCCCCATTGGGCAGATCACAACCATCTATAACTTCAGGTCTGGGCCTCCCATGCTCTCTTCTGGTTTTCACAGGCACCCACACAAGCAAGTACAGCAGATGCTTGTAGATACACACATACACTCATACACAAAAGATTTGAATTTTTTTAAAGAGTCTCTTCTAAAAATATTGCATTAGTGTTAAACCTTTCTTTCTTAAAAAAATTAATTGTAGGGCCAGAGAAATAGCTCAGTTGCTGGAGAGTTGGCTAGTGTTCTTGGAAGTCTGGGTGGGATCCCAGCAAGCATAAAAAGAGTGGCCGTTCATGCCCCAGGAAGCAGAGGCAGCAGACCAGCCCAGCCTGGGCTACGTGAAACTAAACCACGCTACAGGAAGGCAGGCGTTCCGTTAAAAGAAAATAGAAAAGTAATGATCGTTAGAAGCGAGAACCTGGTAGAAGCACACTCGTTGTCCAGGAACCTACCCTACAGGCACCCACTGTACTGGTTATCAAATATGTTTTCCAAATCTAAATTAGTCACAAAGTAATCAAGAATTTTTTTCACATTGGGACACGCCTCTTAAAGTCTCATTTAGTACAATATCAAAATCACTTTTTCTGTAGAAGAAAATTATCACTATTGTCATTATTTCTTTCACTCACTGATTTCTTTTTTATTTAAATTTGTTTTATTTATTTATTTATTTTGGTTTTTGTCTTTGTTTTATTTTATTTTTGACTTTTGAGACAGGGTTTCTCTGTGTAGCAGCTCTGGCTGTCCTAGAACTTGATTTGTAGACCAGGCTGGACTTGAATTCACAAAGTGAGTTCCCAAGTGCTAGGATTAAAGGTGTATGCCACCACCACCCACCTTATTTAAATTTTTAATTATTTTTAATTTATTTTTTGAAATTTCTGAGGATTTCATGCATGAGTACTGAATTTACAGTGTTTACACCCCACAGCTTCCTTAGACTCCTCCCATGACTCCCGTTCTCTCTCAAACTGATGACTTCTGCAGTGTTTCTTGTTACATAAATACACAAACTGCTAAGGCCCTTGAGTGCTGCTTATATGTATGTGTATTTAGGGCTGACCACTTGGGGCTGAAGGAAACCAGTTGTCCCTCCTTCAGCGGCCATTGATTGACTGTGGCTCTCTATCTAGAGGCAGGGTTTCGGGAAATCTCCCATCCACATTGGCATGTCAGCTGGCCTTATCATTAAGCCACCTTAATATTGCTTACGTAAATTTTGGCTTTATGTCATGCTTGCACAGGGGCCCTGCATATCTTCTCTGTATTATTCCACTGTTAGTATAAGTGCTGTCAAAGAGAGCACTTAACTTTCTCTTATGAAGATTAAAGTTAAAAACAAACCTTTTTTAAAGCATTGTTTCTCATTTTGAAAGTTAATTGAATTTATTAGTTAGAATTTAGTAATTAAACGAAATTTAAAATAGGCATCTGGGGCTGGGCACATAGGTAGTTAAGTGTTTGTCGTGTAAGTATAAAGACCTGAGTTTAGTCTCAGAACCCACAGAAGAGAATAGGCTGTAATAGTGTGTGCTTATAATCTCAGTGCTGGGGAGGAGGAGATAAGTGCCTAGGGCCTCACTGGTCAGCTAGTCTAGCTGAATCAGCAAACTTCAAGGCAAGGAGAGACCCTGCCTCAGAGATGAAGGTAGATGGTATGTAAGGAATGACACCTAAGGTGAGAGTTGTACATGGTATGTGCACCCATGTATAAAAGTATACTCCATACATGTGTATATACACACATATGAACAGACATACAACTGAAAATCAAATACACATTTCTAAAAATTGAAGTATCCACTTTGTTGGGCAGTAGTAGTGCACACCTTTGATCTCAGCACTCGGAAGGGAAAGGCAGGAGGATCTCTCTGAGTTTGAGACCAGTCTGGTCTACAAAGCAAGTTCCAGGACAGCCAGGACTGTTAAACAGAGAAACCCTGTCTCAAAAGGAAAAAAAAAGTATCCACTTCATGTATCATTCATTCACATAGCAGAGGATAGTGGGGCCCATACCAAACATGGGGAATTGAAGACAGTTAGAAGCAAGGGAAGACCATCCCTTGAAGAGTGTTTTCCCCCAGGGGGCACCAGTGAAACAGTTTTCTGTTGGAACTTGGCAAGGATTTGTTCCTACCTGGCATAACCCCTATGTCAGCCCTGCCATTCAGTTTAAGAGGTGCCACGTGGTGCTCACTGCCCTCCTTTTACAAAGTGCCCTGGTTCCCTCTTGAAGAGAGACGGAGACCTCGACCTTTGAGGCCTGGGAGGATCTTGGCAGTAATGCATTTGTCTTCTGTGAGACTTACTCTTGATTGGATTCAGCCATATGTGGTTGCCTATGTAAGATGACCAATTGAAATTCAAATGTCATGACAATGAAGTGCCTCCATTCAGCACAGCCACTTTTGTTTTTGTCCTAGCTTCTTTGCATCAAAACCATGTGGCTTTCCTTTCCTTCTGTAACCCCATAACTAGCTAGCTAGAAACGATGTCTTTAATAACCCATTCTAGAAATGAAATGCAGCATGTTCTGGCTTTTCCAGCTTCATGTTTTAATGCTCTAAGAGATTTGGATGTGAATTCTTGGGACTGGAAAAAAGTATTCATTTTGAAACATGCAAATGTGTCTCTCCATCACCTAGGAAACTATTATGGGACACCCAAACCTCCCAGCCAGCCAGTCAGTGGGAAAGTGATCACGACGGATGCCTTGCACAGCCTTCAGTCTGGCTCCACGCAGTCGACCCCTAAGCGAACAAAGTCCTACAATGATATGCAAAATGCTGGAATAGTCCACACGGAGAATGAGGAGGAGGATGATGTTCCTGAAATGAACAGTAGTTTTACAGGTAAGAAGGGACTGTGTTCCCTTTGAACGGATGTGCCAAAGTGATGACTGGAGTCTTTACAGAAAGGTTCCAACCAGTGTTCGGAGTTGTCAAGATTCAGACTCTGATCATGGGGTGCCTGGTGACAGGTGGTCATTACCTTGGTGTATGTACCATGCTTGCTCCTGAGAGTCTTTGAACTTTACCCAAACCATCTTTAATGCATTAGGAATAAATATCTGCAATTTCAAACTGGTTTCTTTCTCTTCAAAGTACTACAACATGTTTAAAAACTTCCTTCATTGCTTGATTATTTTTATTTATTATTATGGGGGGCAGATTGTGAGACATGATCATGGTTGCTTAATATGAATTGAAACATAAAAAATTTGTTTTATGAGACTACTGTCATTGAAGCTATGCTGGTGAGCTTCCAGAGCATCTTCTTCTCACCTAAATAAAGATATAATGGAACCAGACCAGGTCTTCAGTTAACTTGTACAACTTTCCCTGTATATCCTCCAGGGGGAATGATGGAAAAATAAATATTGTAAGGTTCTATAATGCATGTGCATGCTGCATTACAGAGCATGGGTTCCTCAGAAGATACATATTATGAAGGGGTTGTGAAGGACAAGGCCTCTGGGTAATAGAAGACCCAGAGGCTTCGGTGCATATTTTCAGTTAGTGAGCGTATTTTTCACAGTATGGGGTTTGATCTGCATGCTATAGCTTAAAATGTAATAACTATATATGTATATGGCTATACAGTTCAAATTTGAACCACAACGCGCATGCATGGCCTATAGTGTATATGGAGTTGCTGGTTGTTATTTGACTTACAAGTTCATCTTGTCTCCTCCATTTTTCCTATATTTATATTCTGCTTTACTGTCTCAGAATTGTAGCTATGGATGGTTTATCCATTGTCAGCATATTAGATCCTTGTCTCTCCGTATTGTCATTATCTAGTTAGACCCAGCCATAGTGAGTGGAAAGACTGGTCAGACTTATGCCTCCCTCCCTCTGCAGTCAAACTCTAATAGGATATTCAGGGAAAGGTTATTATAGTTAAACACCATATATAGCCTTTTGTACTTCCCAGAGGTTTTCTCAGAATGCTAAGAAATAGCTATAAAAAGTTTTGATAATTTTATTATCAACAATAGTATTAGCTCAATGTTTTTTGCAAGAAATACTGGGTAAAGAAGGAGTGCTTAGATGTCATGGCTTGGCTTGTGGTGGTTTTCCTTTATAGACAATGTGCGTAGCCTCATTTGTGTGTAAAATATTAGAGTACTTCTAACTTTCTCTAAGAATTTGATTCTATGAAAATTTCCAATTTTTTCATTTAGAGTGGAATAGACAGTGACTGACCTTTAGTTGCAGTATCTAGAAGATATTTGCCATTCTTATGCCTACTTTTATTAAAATCCACTGATTTCATTCCTTGGGAATATTTTGTGTGTTTATTGTAGTCTCCAAAATGAAAACAGATCATGCACAAGTATTGCCATTTCTTTTAAAAAATATCTAGTACTTTAATGTCTTGGTAGTTCAGTAGATAAGAATAGCAAATCATGATCTAACTCACAGCAAAGAGGAGGTCACCAAAGAATATCTAGCAGGCCAGACTCAGTGAAGCAGCTCTGCCAGCGCAGGGAGCAGACCCCAGGAGTGGTTCCGAGGCGTGGATGTCAGGAGTAGACACAAGGAGAAGATCTCAGGAGTAGTCTCCTCAAGTAGACCCCAGGAGTGGTCTTTGGTAGACCACAGGAGTATTCCCCAAGAGTAGATCTCTGGAGTTGTCATCTGGAGTGGGTCCCAGAAGTAGTTCCCAAAGATAAGTTCCCAACAATAAACCTCAGGAGTTGACCCCGGGAATAGACTTCAAGAGTATGCCCAGAAGTAGTCTTTAGTAGACCACGTAGTATTCCCTAAGAGTACATCCCTGGAGTTGGCTCTGGGAGTGGTCTCTGGGATTTGTTACCAGGAGCTTAGGGGCTCATGTTCCTTTACCTGTCTTCTACATACATGTTAAGGAGGCTTCTTGGTAGAAAGACCAAATTCATGATAGTAGCTTTAATTATTGGTGGCTTTTCTGTTTTTAAATACTATACATTTCTATTGGTAGAAGCCAGGTCTCAGAAAATCTGGTTTCTTTATCATCCCCAGTTGAAATTCTAGCATCTAAGTACAGCATATGTTCCCAGATCATCATTGGTAAAACGTCTCATTATTAGTTTATACACAAAGCAGGAAGCCAAATGATCACCAATTATGCTCTTTAAGTTCCCATCTTAATACCAAGAAGGCAGGTAGCATATACTACAAAGGGGTGGCCTGTGCTGGGAGTATCACTCAGTGGTACAGCACGTGCCCAGTGTGTAAGTTTTGGACCCGGTTCTAGGCACTGCATCTGGGAATGTGGATGAGGTGGGGTGGAGAAAGAAAGTAGAAAGGAAAAGGAGAGGGGAAAGAAAGAAAGGCGGGGTAGCTTGTTGTGCCAGTGTGACAGGGTAACATCAGCATGCAAGGAATATGTTGAATGAATTACTAGTTCACAACACTAATGCTCTGCCATGTACTAACTCAAACTGGTGCTTTCCAATAATTAACAGCACTGTGATATATGTGTAAAAGGAGTTGTTCAAAGCATTTTGCAC
Source organism: Ellobius talpinus (assembly GCA_001685095.1). Taxonomy (NCBI): domain Eukaryota; kingdom Metazoa; phylum Chordata; class Mammalia; order Rodentia; family Cricetidae; genus Ellobius; species Ellobius talpinus. The sequence goes on from LOJH01028238.1 coordinate 16,726, forward strand.
TGTGTACCTCTTTAAGTTGCAATCCACCAGCTACTCCGAGCTAACAGTTCCTTGAACAACAGTGGCAAAATGGGGTCTTAGTGCTGTTTTAGACTGGCTTTGCTAAAGCTATGACATTCATATCCAAATGTAGAAGTACTATGTGCCCATTAAAAATGATACTCACCAGGATGTTTAAAAATAACCTGATACTGCTGCAGTCCCTTGCTTGGATCATTTGAAGAAGTTATACCCCATTATCATGCCTGTGTAACATTCATTGTCAATATAACAGGACAACAGGGGAATAATGGCCACATATACCCCGAGGGCATAGCTTATGCCTTCTTTATGAGATGACAGCAGACACTCAGCAATGAGCAGATACTAACCAAAAGACTGACGGTTGAACACGAGGTAGTGGGACAGTCTTCTACAAATGGCCCCTGAATTACAAAGCTAAGAGGAGCCACTGAAGGCAAATTCTTCTTAAGTGTTCTTAATGGTGGTAGAATTATACTGTCATCCAAAGTACATGCTATTTAGACAACCAAAAAAGTTAAAGAGCCATTTGGGGGACTGGAGAAATGAATCAATGAGTAAGAGCATTTGCTGCTCAAGACTGAGGAGCTGAGTTCAAATCCCAGTTGGGAATAAACACCCACTTAAGACTTTAAACAATTCACATGTTACCTTAGCTTATGTCCTTCCATTCTTTAGAAAACTGTCTGATGTAGCACAAATTCTAATTGTTCTTAATAATAAAAACTCGGAGTCAGCTATCAGGGGTGACAGCTGAAGGATCAGAGAAGCAGAGCAGCCAGTCACTAGAGTTCTTACCTCTACCAATGCTCAGACCAAAGGGGTGATTCTGTCCTCAGACTGCATCCTCAAACAGACTACTGCTCCCACTGCTGCCTCAGACTGCTCCTCAAACTGCATCTGAGCCCCTGTCTCCTCCCACCTTAGATTCCTGTCTCTCCGCCCAGCCATATTACCTATATTACCCCTGTCTCCACCTCCCTAGTTCTGGGATTAAAGGCGTGTGATCCCAAGTGCTGGGATCACCTTTGTATGAGCTCTGTTTCTCTTTTAGA